>PVJS01003678.1:0-73963 GCA_004027185.1 Glis glis
GGGGTGGGTCTGGGATTGAAGGGGCGGGAAGAGGGAAGGACCTGGAGGGAGGGGAGGTGGTTGGGGCCTGGCTGGAGCCCGGTGGCAGGTCCCTGCAGTGCCTCCAGTGTGTGGTCCAGCGGCATCCCGCAAGGGAGGCCGGAGGTGCCCTGGACAGCCCTGAGCGGGCTCCAGGGCAGACAGAAACGCCATGTCCTGTTGGCGGGTCGAGGAGCTCCACGGGACTGCAGGGGGAAGTCGACTCGGAGCCCTGCTGACCTCACTCAGGGGCTGTACATGCTGCAGTTCCTTGCCTCGCTTCTGGTCTCGTCTGCAGGGGCTCAGCCGTGCAAACGTCCCTGGACAGGCTCGGCCACTGGGCCACCACTGGGAAAACTGGTGCAGCGCTTAGAGCGCTACCGCTGCAGGCACAGTCCCTTGTAGAGGGTGGCCCCGCAGTCCCTCCTGAATGAAGCCCTCAGTGCCCCTTGGGAGTTTCTGCCCCTGTTGGCGCAGCCGTTTCCTGGACGCGGAGGCTGCCCAACCCGAGCAGAGGGCAGCCTGGGATGGACCCATTGGCAGGGCCAGACTGCAGGAACGGCCCAGGCAGAGACAGCAAGATGTCCACAGGTTTCTGGCCAACTCTCATGTGACAGTTTGAAATGCAGAGTTCCTCGCTGGCCCAAGGCTGCTCTGTTTTGAGAGTCCATGGGGAGGTCTCGTTTCCTTCAGATTCATGAGCTCGATTTTAGGATAGGCCCATAGGTGGGCCAGTTCTGGACGTCCCTCACTGACAGGTCCCTGCACCGGACTGCATTTTCACGATCCTTTTCTTCTGTACACAATGGGTTAGAAATCCCAGCCTCAAGGGGGCACAAAACAAGAAAGAGTAGCCAAGTGTCTATTTTAACCAGGCATGTGAGGCTTGGGGGTACTCCTGGGTTGGAATCTTGGTCTCCAGGCCTTGGCTCAGCTGTTGAATGGCACCTTTGGCCCTCAGTTTCCTCACTTGTTTGGGGGCACACAATAGTGCATTCCAGACCTCTGGCTTCCCCAAAGGGGCCCTTCTTAAGGAACAGAGCCCAGGACAGCCAGCAGATGGCGATGTCGGCCCATCTGCTCTTCCCCCAGTTAGCTGGTAGAATTTTAGGGGGTTAGGGAATACTATCCCCAAGAATGAACCTGGGTCAGAATGTGGGCCTCAGTGCAAAGATGACTAATCAGGTAGAGGGAAGGGAAGCCCCTGATGGGGCTCTCAGAAGGAAAGGAGGGTGGGAAGGCAGAATTTGGTCACCATTACCTCATCAGTAAGTCAGTCTTCTATGTCTTCTGACCCGTCACACAACCTGGGACCCCTGTTTGATGCAGTGTTCTGGGTTCCGGGGTCCTGATATGGGGGTAGAAACAAGGGCTGTTGCTAGGAGAGGGGGCGTCTTCCCTTTGCCTGAGCCACTGGGACCTCAGGCCTGAGTCCTTGTAACTCTTCTGCTCCTAGGACCCAAGGCAGGAAGGTGAGGAGCCATGTGGACTTCAGGGAAAGCAGCCAAAGTACCCCCCCCAGGGCAGAAGTGGCGATGGTCCAGCCCTGTGCTCAGGGCTCCAGATCTGTGTCCTGGGCTCCAACAAGGGATCGCCCCAATCTCTAAACCAGTGGAGGCCAAACTCCTTAGGCCAAACTCCTTGGGGATGCTGCACTGGAGCAGAGGGCTGGCCTCTGACTTCACCTCCAGCCGGGCCCTCCCTTTGTCATTCAGGGAGAGTCCACACATTCCACCATTGACTCCCTGGGCCTCAGTTTTCTGGCATGTGGAAAAGGAATAATGATAATAATTAGCTGATACTTACCGAGAGCTTAATAGCTTGCTAGTGCTGAGCACTCCAATCACCTGTGGATCATGTGGAGATGCAGGGTGGGTCAGCGGGTCTGGGACAGGGTAGAATCCTGCATCTGAGACGCTCTGGTGATATGGAAGCTGCTGGAGCACAGACCACCCCTCAGCAGTGTTCTTAGCTCTTGCCCCAACAATTTGTCTACTTTCTCACAATGACACCAGGTGTTTTGTTGTCCCACCTCACGTCCTTCCTCTGGGGTGCTAACTCTGCCCACTTGTTATAACAGTTCAGCCAGCCAGGAGGTGGGGGCCTGGGAGGCCGGGAGCTTGGACGGGCAGCCCCGCTGCATGTGCTCGATATCTCAAGTCCCCATTTCTCTTCCCACCCCAGCAGACTAGTGCTCTTCCATCCAGCAGACTAGTGCACGGGCGAGTTAGTTCAGTGGGTGCAGGCTTCACACGGCAGGGATTTGCTGCTTTGGTGCCTGGGACAGGGCCTGGCACACAGCAGCTGCTCAGGAAAACAGCGTCCAAGCAAGAAGGAAGTAAGGAAGAGCAGGGTGAGCCACTCTTCCCAGCCCCCCATCCCAACCTAGGTGGTTGCACTGTGGGGTGCACCCCTGCCTCGCAACTAGGGCAGGGGCTCCCAGGTGGTCCCTTGCCAGACATCTGTAGCCCCTGCCCTTGCCAGCTGTCCTAGTAGAAGAAACAGGAGCGCTTCTCATCCTCTGCAGGGATCGCGGGGGAAGGCTGCTGCTGCTGCCACGCCTGGGTGATGGGCTGTCTCAGGTAGCATGGGCGCGGCCTGTCCTGTGAGCTGGGAGATGGCAGGACGGCAGGTCTGGGGCTGTGAGTAGGCAGGTGCCTGGAGAACTAGTGCCCTTTGTGGGGAGCCCCCAGCAAGGGTGGCAGTCTGGCCCCAGATGTGTGGCCCAGTGTCCCTTCTTCCCATCTCTTAAGCTGTAAATGAAGAGGGGTATGGAGGAAGAGCCTCTCCCAGCTGAGCCCGCCCCAGGTACAGCACAGGACCGTTAGGGCGCGGCCCTCAGAGGGCGGTTCCTCAGCAGCCCAGCCACAAACCTGGAGAACAGGTTTCTCCATCCTGTGGTGGGAGGCCCAGGAGCGCACTCTGCCCTGGTTGCTGCAGATCGGAGCCTGGAGGTACTTGAGGGGTGGGCACCAAGTAAAGGTGGGCATACTGGGCCCCGGGAGGAATGTGAAGTCCCAAAACAGAGTTGGGGAGGTTTGGGGCCTGGCCAGCCTGGTGTGCAGAGGCCTCTGGAAACCTCACTGGGAAGGGCCGCAGCCCCCAGCAATGCCTGTCAGGGCGCTTCAGTGAGGTCAGGACCAGGGACTGGAGGGCAGCGCCTTGGTCTGGAGCTTGGGCTACTCTGGAAGTGATGTTAGGTGATTCTGGAGGCGCAGGTGGTGGCTGGGGACAAGAAGACACAGGTGCCTGTGGAGCTCTGTGTATGACACAGCAGAGCTGGCCTGGGGCTCTGGCAGAGCTCAGAGGGGCCATGTCTGGTGGGAGGTGAGCACACAGTGAGTCCAGCTCTCTCTGGACCCACACCTGTCCCCTATCTTCACCCACCGCTGGGGGTGGGAGCAGGTGTTGGGCAGCAGGACCTTATTAGGGGAGACGAGGAGTCCCCGCATGTGTGCAGCCATCATCTAGAGCTGAGCTGGCTGGTGTGAAGGGCTGGGGCAAAGGGCCCCAGAAAGTGGGGATCTGGGAAGACTTCCCGAGGAGGAGGCGGTGTCCTGGGAGGAGTGCGAGGGGGCTTTGTCCACGCAGGTGGCATGACTGTGTAGATACAAGCAGGCTGGGGCAATGGGCGGGGTGGGGCCGAGGGGGCTCCGGGCGGGCGCTCCAGCCTCCTGCAGGCCGGAGGGAGGAAGGCCTGTAGTCTAGGCCACCACGATATGTGGCACCCAGTGGTCACTAGGCAAGGCCAGAGAGGTCCAAGAGGGAGGCTGGCTGCAGCGGCATCTGCGCTGGATGTGGGGTTTGGACGGCGCTGGAAGGTTGGGCCCTGTCGTGGGGGTTCTTCCTAGGCAGGGCTGGGGCCAGCGTGGCTGGCTTTCATGGAAGGTGTGCTGGAGGGAGACACCCTACAAAGCTCTGCTGCCTTTAGCATCCAGCATCCTCCTAGTGCAGGGGGTGGGGCCTGGAGCTGGGTAGCCTGGGGAGAAGGGAACAAGGATGCCACCTCTGTACTGCAGGGTGGCCTTGAACAGGTCCTTGCCTTTCCTGGGCCACAGCTTCCTCCTCTGTCAAATGGGAGAAGAGAGGGCTCACCTCCCCCTGTTATGAGGAAACCAGGAGACCGTGTGTATGGGTCCCCTCTTAGGCTAGCCCAGCGCTCCCTGGCTCAGATTGCAGAGCAGAGTTCTGCCACCTATTAGCAGCAAAAATCCTTTGTTTCCAGGCTGTGGTGAGGAGAGGCTGAGGCTGGGGTGTCTCTGAGTCCTGGCCCTCATTCTGAGTGTCATGCCCAGCCTAGAGTGTGGTGCATGCAGATGCTCAGGAACGAGTGTGTCAGTGTGACAGTGCGGACTGGGACAAGGTGGAAAGAATCCATAGCTTCTGACCACTCCTCTGGTGGCCCCTGAATTCCCAAAGAGGAGTGTGGGATATTTTGGTTTCAAAGCTGAGGAAGTCAGCTTGAAAGGCTGGAATCTAGTAGTGGCCCAGGCCAGCAAACTTCCTGCCCGTGCTGGTGCCCAGGGGTTGTGGTGCCCTGGCAGGAGCTCCCGCCAGGCAGAAACACAACCTCTGGTCCTGGTTCCACGAAGTGTGGGCAGAGCCTGCCACAGGGGTTACCGCATGAGAGAGGGACCTGTGGGGAGAGAAGCTGGCTCTCCAGGTCTGATGGAGGCCCCCTGCCAAGAGCCCTGGCTATCTCGAATGGCTGCAGGGACTCTGGATCTTTCTGCCCCATGGCATGGTGGACCGAGAGGGATCATGGGGTCACAGGTTCTGCATTAGGTCCCCTCACTGCCTCCCACTGCCCTCTTTTCCTGGAACAAGACTAGATAGTACCTGACCATTCATTCCTTGCTCACTTCTCTGCCCCAGAACCTTCAGGGGCTCTCCCAGTACCTGTAGGACAAAGATCTAGCCTGCACCTGGCTTGTGGTGCCTGCATGGGCTACAAGGGCACCCCAAAAAGCTGGTCTGGCGGGGCAGATTCCCATCCATTCCTAGGGGACACACCCTGTGTCTTCCTAAAACAGCTTGCCCGTGGGGCTGCCTCCAGAGGAGCTGTCCTGCCCCAGACCTGTCCTGTTAAAATGTCACCTGCCTCCCACCCTGCTTGCCCTGTCTTCACAGGCGTGGCCCTGTTTAACGCACTGTTTTCTCTGTGCCTCCTTGATGACTTTCGAAGGCTTCTCCCTTCATCCCAGAAGGGCCTTCAGAAGCTTTCCTGACAAACAGACGAAGGAATGATGACCTCCCAGCTCTGCTGAGGGCAGGGCAGACAGCTGCTCCTGGGTGGGAAGTCAGGGTCTGTGGGACCTCCTCCCAGCCCCAAGAGCCCTGCTGGGCCCACCCACCCACCTGGGTCCCCAGGCCCTGCCTGCAGGCAGCAGGTGTGTCCTTGGATGGGGCAGCAGGAGGAGGCATTCAGTCGATGCCAGGCCTGCGGGTTCTCAATGTGACACTTGCCATGCCACATTCTTCAGTTAGGTGCCAGCTTTTTGGCATTGTCCCCTGGGGCCCTGGATTCTGGGAGGGGTGGGGAGAAGGACAGAGGGCCGATGCGCCAAGTCCCAGGGCTGAGGACTGTGGACCGGCCGAGTCTGGAGCTGGGCCTCTGGCCTGTCTCTGGCTTGGTTTGGAAGCCATGGGCAGTACAGGAAGCCAGGACTTTGCTCAGCTCCAGCGCCAGGGCGGGGAAGAGCAGTGGGCAGGGCCAGGCCAGGGAGGTGGACAGCCAGGCTGCCATGCAGCCTCACCTGTGCAGATGGGAGTGAGGAATGTCCTACTGCAGACACCTGTCCTGTTCCTTTGTCATGGCTGTTCATTTGTACACGGACTCAGCCCTCCCCCTCCCTGCCCGATGACTCCCCAGCCCCCAGTCACACCCAACTCTCTGCTTACCTGGCCCGCACTGGGTGGGGACATGCTGAAGTCGCAGCTGAACACCCCCCCACTGTCAGAGTGAATGGATTACCTCTGTCCCCACACCCTGGGCATCATTCCCCCACACTCCCTCACTGCGGTTGGCATGGCTCGCTGTCCTGGCCTCTGCCTGCTCCAGGAACCCCATGCTCTCCCTGTCCCTCCTGCCTGGCTCCCTGCATCACCCTACTTGGGGACCCCCTCCTGGGGGAGTCTCACCTGAGCTCTCCTCAGCACAGCCAGTCGCCATCTGTGCATCTGTGTGCAGGTGTTCAACTGTCCCCTCCCCTCAGGTGCACAGCTAGTCCTGGGGGCCCGGCCTTGCCTGTGGATGGCTTGCAGGGGATTTCTACCAGGGGCATTCTACCTCCAAGCTACACCCCCAGCCCTATTTTTTATTCTTTATTTTGAAATAGGGCCTCACTAAGTTGCGGAGGGCCTCACTAAGCAGCTGAGGCTGGCCACAAACCTGCGATCCTCCGGTCTCAGCCTCCCAAGTACTGGGATTACAAGCGTGCGCCACCACACCCGGCTTGTGCGGCCCTTCCGACCATCTGTCCGGCCTACTCCAGGAGGCCCAGGACTGCCCCCAGCTCATCCATCCCAAGTCCTGGCCCAGCCTGGGTGTCCCATCTGCCTGTCTTTCATTGAGTTTCCACTGACGGTGAAGAGAGTGTATGTCCAGAAGGAAATGAAGGGCAGCAGGCGCTGGGCCAAGTGGACAGGAATGGCGGGTGTGGCTTGATGCCGCTGGCTCAGGTACATCCCCAGCTTAAGCCACCACTGAGGGAGATGGGATTTTCGATTTGTTGTTGACTAAGGAGCTTCGGTGGGTGTGGGTGGTACAGCCAGTTTCTGGGACGGGAGGACAGGGATGGTGCTCCATAGTTCTTTAGCCCCCACCTGCCAGCTCCAGGCTGCTAGTCCCACTCCCATGGGTGCTGGTCAATCTACCTTGGGCCTTTGCACACACTGTCCTTGTGCCTGACACACCCCCTGCCTCAGAGGGCTCACAGGTGAAGCCTAAGCCAGCAGGACCCCAGTCTTCCGTGAGCCCCTTCATGCCCTCCTGCTGCTCCCCCACTAGCCTGGGTGCTGCTACAGGGTTGGGGGTGAGTGCAGGACCCCAACCTGGCCATCTGTGGGTCATTGGCTGGGAGCTCAGCAAGTGCTGGATTAGGGACACAGGGATAGGCCTGTGCCTCCCTACCCCAAACTTCTCCCTCGGCCTGCCCCACCTCCTCCCCACACTCAGGATTCCATTTGGCAGTGCCCAGTGCAGGGCTTCCAGGCGGGGTGTCTGCTCACCGCCCCCCTCCTCTGGGCCTCGGGATTGTCTGATCCCATCTCAGACCCCCCTGCACTGTGATTTAGAGAGGGAGCTCACCAACTTTCCATCTTCCCATCTCTCCCTCCTGCAGAGAGGCAGAACATGGAGCTGCCTGCCGGCCCAGTGCTGCTCACCGTGGGGAGGATGGGGTCCAGGAAGGGGCAGGTGCCGGATCCGCTAGGGGGATGTGGGGCTTCCCTTCCCACGACTCTTCTCCATTTGCGGGGATGAACCTGGTTATCATGTTTTCCGGCCTGTGATCTGTGTTTCTGGCACCTGTCTGAGGAAAGAGCCCTGAGGACAGGGCCAGGAGGTGGAGCTGGGGGTCCCAGAGCACGGCCACATGGAAAGACAGCGTGTCTGCCCCTGAGGCCTGGCTTCTCTGGACCCCAGTGCTGGGTGGACGCTGCACCCATGACCCCCTGTGGGAGGGGAGTCTCTGTACCCCACTTTACAGGTGAGGAAACCAAAGTTCTGGGAGGGAGAGATTCTTGGTTGCACAGCGAGGACTCAGACTGAGCTCTGACCCTGAGCCTCCGCCTTTGCAAGAGTCTTCAGGCCGCAGGCGTAGTGGGCTGTGGGGTGGCCACATCTCCCTGTGGCCCCTGTCTTGACTGATCAGCAGATTGATGGATAGACTGCTGTTCACCCTCATCAGCACCCTCCTCTTCTCCCTGGGGCCCCACTTTGAAGAGTATTTAGTGGCCATCTTTTGTATATCTCAGAGAGCAAAGGGTTCTGCCGTAAGTATTTTAATCAATATCAGCAGTGTCAAAGGTTTTGGACTCAGGACTCCTTTAATTCTGAATTGTTGAGGACCCCAGAGATCTTTTGTTTAGGAGTGTTTGTATCCAAGGGTGTTGGTGCTGGAGCCGGCTCAGACCAGCTTGCCAGAGTCTGCTGTTAAATCTCCAGTAATTTTGTGAGCTGGTTGTTGAACAGAGCCATTATTAAAATCAAATTAAACTAATTACATATGTAAAACATACAAATTACATAAAAAACAAAGGTAATCAACACTCAAGACATGTCACTTTCTAATTATTTACATCCTGCTCTTATCTCTGCTCTTGTCTGGATACAATTATAATGTGTCTGCGTGGTGGAAATTCTACATGATACTGTTCATCTTTTCCCAACTCAGTGTTTTCAGTGAGCTCATGTTGATGACTTGGCATTAGCTCCAGCGGGAATATTTACACCATGGAAATGGCAGACGTCACACCTCTGGGCTCCCCCCAGAGTGCTGGTTGTTAAATCTTAGTTATACCATTTGATACTTAACTACATTAGAAATCCAAAGTGGTAATTTGAGACGATCCTGTTAAAAATGATAAAACTACATATTAACCTAACACTTATATTAACATTTTATGAAAAATAAACTGTACTTGTTTGAAACAAAAATCTTCAGTGAGAAAAAGTGCCATGTTTTACGTTTTTGCAAACTTCTCCAGCGTCTGGCATGTAAGAGACAGGTGGATTCTCCAATCCGCCTCTGCGTTCCCTCTGTGACAATGTGTTGTTTTGGTTGAGGTGTTGGAAGCACCCTGGCTCACTCAGACATGCCTTCCCATAGAACTGCAGATGTTCTTCCCCCATGCTGTACCCAGGTGGACCATTGGCGGCTTCTTAGAGGTAGTTGCAAAACTATATCGGTGGGCATTTTGTATGTTGCTACAGTGAAATCCATGGGCCTGTTTTCCACCTAGAATGATCTTTCCCTATGAGTGCTTTTGGAATGTGTGTCTGGTCACCTGGAAAATGTTGGTTCACTGCATTATACAGATTTTCCAAAGGCTGACACATTTCATTACATGTTATCCAAAAACCATGTAAGCGTCACACTGATCTGAACAAAGCCTTCACACGTCCGGAAGCTCACAGGCTCACAGTGGTGGACACAGTTTTATAAAGTGCTAATTTTCACTTTAGCTTGAATTTTGTCATTGTCAGAAGATCCTGTGGCTTCCCCGCTTTATAAGTGGCGGTCTTACTTCTTTCCTTTCTAATTGTTGTTGTTTTGAGATGGGGTCTCGCTATGTTGCCAGGCTGGCCCTAAACTCCTAGCTCAAGCCATCCTCCTGCCTCAACCTCCTGAGCAGCTGGGGCCACAGGTGCTCACCACCAGGCCTGGCTCTCACTTTGCTTATTTTGGAGAAAGCATCTGCCAGATGCCCAAGCTGGCACAACCGTAGTTCTTCATTAGGTGAGACGGTGTTCCGTGGTGTTCGACGTGCTGCGCAGCTAGGTTAGCTCACAGCTCCGTCCCTTGGCCGGCCAGTGTAACACAGACTTCCCATTTCTTCATGCAGAATATTGGCAAGATGAACCAAGGGTTGAGGCTCAATACAATAGTCATTTTTGCCCCTTCATCAAAGACCTTCTTGGGGAAGAGGCCTTTTCCTTGTTTAGCTCTGAGTGCATGACGACCTAGCCTACAGCGCACCCCACCATCCCTGCAAATGTCAGCACAAGGGTAAAGATGACTCCTTTATTAGGAAAAAGGTTTAGACCTTGTGGGCCCCTGAAGGTTCTAGGGACCTCAGGGTTCCGGGGGCCATACTCTGGGAAACAGTGCTCTGTGGCCTGGTAGCGGGTGTGCAACTTTCTCTGATCTTTACTTTCTTTACTCAGCTCTATGCTTTCAAGTTCTGTCCCCTTTCCATGCCAGCCACTCTTTCTTCTTGCTGTTAATGCTGGGTGCTCCACATGTGCACCCCCACCTGGTGGTCCCCAGGGTTGCTGTGAATATCTTCCCCTCGAGTCCCCTTGGAGGCCCGGAGTGGTTTCTTTCCAAGTGGAGCGCTTGGTCCCAGGCTGCATACGTGAGCTCAGCCCAGCGACCTCACTTGCCTAGGACTTGCTCTTCCTCCACGAAGGCCTTCCCTCTGTCTCTGGAACTCGCTGAGCAGGGCGGGCTCTGCTTGCTCCATGAAGCCAGTCCTTGGGCCTGCTGCCCCCTTCCTGCATGGTCTCAGGGCCAGGGTGATGAGTTCTTTGCCGACATGTACAGCCAGCCGGGCCTGGCACTGAGGACCTGCAGCCGGGCCTGGCACTGAGGACCTGCAGCCGGGCCTGGCACTGAGGACCTGCAGCCGGGCCTGGCACTTGGATCGCAGCTGGGCTCCGGCCGGCTCGACCAGCTCTCTCTTGACTGAGCTTGTCTGGACCTGCAGCTGTGTTCTCTGCACAGTTCTATGTTCTCTGCACCCACTAAGTCCAGGGGTGGGTAGCAGGGCCTCACGGAGGGGCCTCGGGCTGGGAGGCAGGGAGGGCTCCGGGCAGCTGGTGGCTCCTGGGAGAGGGGCCAGCTCTGGGCCCACCCACTACGCCAAGGGGGCCCTGCCCTGCGTCCTCAGTACCAGGATTTCTGGGCCATGGGTCTCTGCACTTTGAGACTGACTCCCAGCCTGGACGCCATAGGCAGGGGTAGAGAAGTATAGGAATAAGGGCTCTGTATGGGAGTGAGTCTCAAGGGCCCAGCTGGAGCAGAGACTTCTCAGGGGCCTATGAGGAGCTGGAAGAGGTGGGCAGGGACTATAGAATGGGGAACCTTGGCTGCCAGGCCCTCGATTGAGGATTGAGGATTGAGGTGGGGGCAGGCTTCTTGCTTTCCAGGTACGGAAGAGGGTCAGCCCCAGGGGCCTTGGGGCAGTAGGTCTAGAGGGAGTTGGGCACTGGGGGACAGCTGGCTGTGTCCCAGATCAGCCACACCAGCTAGGGAGGTGGGGGTCTTGCTTTTCCCTCAGAGAGTGGAATTTGTCTGTGGTCTGGGTGTCTGGCAGGACCTGGGGCCAGGAGGGAGAGGACTCCTCTTCTACCCCACCTCCAGAGTCTGGGCTTCCACCTCTGCTGCACCCTGGGGCTTCCCGAGCCAGGGGATGCCAGGCGAGGGTGTGGTGGCTCTCCTTCCTGGGCACTGGTGTGGAAGGTGGGAGGCAGGAGGAGGCAGATGCAGGGAG
The DNA here is from genome assembly GCA_004027185.1 of Glis glis. Taxonomy (NCBI): domain Eukaryota; kingdom Metazoa; phylum Chordata; class Mammalia; order Rodentia; family Gliridae; genus Glis; species Glis glis. The sequence goes on from PVJS01003678.1 coordinate 11,236, forward strand.
AGTGGGCTGGGGCTTGCGGTGGGCCTCCCTGGCACTCATGGGTGAGCCAGCAGTCTTTGGGACATTCAAGGGCCCCTGCAGCCATCAGAAGTGGAAGTAGCCAGCAAGCCCACCGGGCATGGGAAGCCGGCTCAGGACTGTGGCACTGAGTGGGGGAGTGTGGGCCCTCCCAGCTGCGGGTGGGAGCAGCAAGGGCTGCTGGGAGCCCAGGACTGGCGAAGGCCGCTAAGTGGGAGCCACTTCATCCTTGGGGGCTTGGGGAGGAAGGCTGGCCACCTCATGGAGGAAGGTCTGCAAATCTGTGTGTAGACCGCACACTCTGGGCACCTGTTAGGCTCTAGGACCTGAACTTTCTGATTAAGTGGGGGCATGGTCAGGTGGACCTTTCTGTCCTGTTGCCCAGCCTGGACCTGCATGAGGTCATCAGTGAGCAGTCACCTGTGACAGCAGCCAGTTCCCAAGGGCTTGATGTTGGCGTCTGTGCCAGGCTCTCAGTAGAGGCCAGAGGCTGGAGACAGGGAGCATCCTCTTCCTAGCCTAGGGCCTGGGCTCTTGGGGACCAGCCAGAGCCCTGTGGTCAGCAGGAGGAGTGGGCCTGGCCTACTCCTGGTAAGCTCCCCCGCCCAGCCCCTGGCCCACATGGTGGTCAACCCACGGCAGGCCCCTGACCACTTCTGCTGGCCCTGGATCTGTAGGGCCCCACGTGGCTAGCAGCAAAGGGCACCAGCGAAGGCTGGCATGGCTCGCAGGGTGGGGGCCCCCGGGTGCCAGGTGCAGTGGGGCCCACGCCAGAGGCTGACCTCATGGTCCGCGGCGGCCACGCCTCGGCTTCTGGTGGCTGGCATGGTGCTGTTTCCTAATTAGGCTCCACAGTGCCAGCCCAACCAGAGCCCCACGCCTGGCCCGCGCTCTGGCGGGCGTGTCGAGGCACGGCTCTGCTCCTACTGCAGCAGGAAGCTGACTCTCAGACACCGGGCCGGCGCGGGCGAGGACGGCGGCTGGAGCTGGTGCTGGTCTCCCGGCAGTCCAGCTGCTCAGGACAGCCTTGGTGGGGAGGCCCCATACCTGAGGGTGAGTCTGGGGTGGGGACCAGTGGCAAGGGGGACCTGGGAGAGGAAGGAGGCCAGCCTGGGGCCCGTGGGCTGCCTGATGCTCACCCCTACGCTGTTCTGAGGCCAGAACCCCAGGACCCCGCTGGACAGTCCCAGCTGGTCTTGGAGGAGTGCAGGCCAGGCTGGGGGGCCTGGGACCAGAGCATGTGGAGGGGCGAAGGCTCTGGGATTGGAGGGAACCCAGGGGCCTTGGCTTGAGGAGGGGCGTGAGGTAGAGGGTGGGAGCCTTACCTGCCAGGGCTGCTGTCAGGAGCCTGGGCCTTCCCATGCCCTGGCTACTCTCCCCACCTGGGCAGAACATGGCTCTGGGTGTCTGAAGGGTCCATGTATCCCGATGTCCATCTGAGGCCAGAGGCTCTGTCCTGGGCAGTTCAGAGGGTTGCAGGGCCCAGTAGCTAAGGGCTCCTCCCTGGCTCCTATCAGTCTCTCTGTGGCCCCCCAGGAGGGGGCTGTATGGAAGGAAGGTCCTGAGGAAGAGGTGTCCAGGAAGGCTCTGGAAGGAGCTGGCCTGGGAGAGGAGGCGCTGGACAGGCAGCGGGGAGGTGGAAAGGAGGGTTCTGAGCAGTGGGGCTCAACAGAGCCTGGGGGGATGGGGCTCTGGGGCAGGACAAGAGGCTGCTTGGAGCCTGGGTGCTTTGGACTAGCAGTGAGAGTTGGGTTTGGAAATCAGCCAAGCAGGGCCATACTTGCTGATGGTTGCCTGGGAGATCACAGGTCCCTCCATTCACTGCATGAGCAGAGTGGTGGCTGGAAGGGTCCAGGACCCTGGGCCTGAGTGATCCTGCAGCAAGATCATGGGGCTGGAGAAAGGGCACAGGGATGCCCTCTGCAGGCCCCGGGGGCCTCAGAGCCCCAGCATGGCCAAGGGCTGGCAAGTACCTCCAGTGCAGCAACGGTGCTGCAGGTTCTGAGGTGTCACAGGGACCTTGCTTTGCAAAGTTTGCAACTGCAAGAGTGACTGGCCTCTGTGAAGTGGCTCCTGTTTTGCTTTCAATTCTGATCAAGCTTTGGGGAAAGTTCTAGCCCAGAGAAATAGTCAGGGCACTCTGGTGAGGAAGCCAGTGGCTTGGTCATGGTGCTTTGGCTTCATATGCTACTCACCAAAGACTTAAGGTTTTACAGCCACCCTCTGGTCCTTCCTGCCTGACTCCTCATCCATGGCTATGCCCCCCTTACCCCCCCCCCCCGCCCCCGCAGTTGGTCTATTTATTTATAATGTGCAGTGGAGCTGGGCTGCAATCCAGTCTCCTCCAGTAGGGGTCGCCACGGTTCACTCCACCTTCCAGTTGGAGAGTTGATCACCTGGAGGGCTGGACAGACCTCACTGACTCTCGCTGCCCCTCTTGCTCTCTCTAGGTATGCGATGAGCTGCAGGCCCAGACTCCACCTCAGCAAGGGCCACCAGGGGCCCTGGGAGCAGAGGGACCTCAGAGCAGCTTCCTCTTGCATCCTGCTGATGGCTGGCCCCCACTACTAATCCAGACCTGCTGCATCCACCACCAGAGTCCCCAATCCCTCCAGGATGGCTCCCCCACCAGCCGGCCCCCTTGTCCCTCCTCCTCTGCCTGAGGACCCAGGGCCAAATCTCGACAGCCGCTGGCTTTTCCTGAGTGCCAACGTCTTGCCTGTGGGTGAGTGAGGCCTCCATCTTGGGTGTGTACTGAGAGTGTCCCCTGGAGCCCCAGGGATGATGTGATCTGGATGCCACCTGGGGAGAAGGGTGCTCTGCTATCTCCCCCGGAACAGGGGTCCCTCCGGCAGGGAAGCCTGGTGCGCACTGCAGGGGTGGCCAGGGTGCACCTGTCACTTCACGTGGGCAGATTCTATTTGTCTGGACATAGGGAAAATCATATGGCTCACCTGGGAAAGGAGTCGGAGTAACTCCTGAGACAGCTCTCTGTCCCCCGCACGCTGGGCCTGGGGAGGCTTCTGGGTCAAGTGCGGGTCCTCAGGCAGCGGGGGCTGGCCCTCCCACTCCTGAGTTTCTGGTTTGCCCGGTGTTCTGTGGAGGGGCAGGTCTACCTCTGCCTGCTGGGTGTGCGTGTGCCCGAGTGTGCGTGCGTTCACACTGTGCACCCCTGTGCCCCGCGGAGCCAGCTCCAGCTTGTTAATCCCACATTCTCCAGATGTGCCTGGACAGGCCTCCCCGCCCGGGGGTGGAGATGTGTCTGCTCAGCTGTACACATCCCTGCCAGGCTCGGGCCCTGACTTCAGCTCTGCCTGGACTGGACACCGGGGAAGGGATGGCTGGATGGGAAAGGGCTCCCCTGTGCCAGCAGAGCCCCCCAGAGGCCCACTGTCCCCCAGGACCCTGGCCTCAAGGCGGGCCTTTGTGGAGGAGCCAGAGGTCCTGGGTGCAGACCTGGGACCAGATCCAGGTGTGACTGTTCCAGGAGAGGGGGCTCCCGCTGGCCCCCTCCTGCTGTTGCACCACCTCTTTCTCGCTGTCCCCCTGTCATTGTCCTGCTCTGTGACCCCTCCCCATGCTGGCTTGCCAGTTCTGAGGTTGAGCAGGTCACAAGCTGGGTGCTGGGCCCAGGGTGGGGTAGGAGCACCTGGTCTGGCCTGGAGGTCTTTCCAGAAGGCTCCCCAAGGCAGCCCTGCTGAGAGATGGAAGGTTTCCCAGCAAGAGGACAGGGACAGCTCTCAGGTCCTGGGGTCAGCTCTGTGAACAGGCCAGCTGCCTCTTGGAGGCCATCCTGGGCAGGGCAGCATCTGCTGGCCATCTCCCTGGCTGTGCAGTCCCTTCTTGGTTCAGACTGAGATGGGTCCCAGTTCTCTGGGCTGGCGCCTACCCTGGCCCAGGCCAGCTCAGCCTCCCAAGCGGTCTGCTGGCCTGTATGTACGTGGGTGGAGGGTGTCAGCAAGATGTCCCAGGTGGTGTGGGCCTGGAGTCTGCTCTAGGGCTGCCCTAGCCCCTTTGGCTGCAGGGTCCTGGGTTGGGCAGCTCCAATGGAGCCCAGCTGCCCCTTCTTAGACTTCTGGTCTCTGCGACCCATGAAGGGGCCAGGCTGCTGAGACGCAGGAACTGGGGCATGGCCTGCGACTCCCATCTTCCTGCCTTAGACCCTCCACTGGGGAGCAGGGAGCACTGGTGGGGATGAGGGACAGGTTGCTCAGGGGAGAACGGAGCTTCCTGGCCAGGGCTGGGGCAGGTGGAGAGTATGGGACCCAGGCCCAGGACTGTGGGCAGTGGAAAGTGTGGGGGGCCGCTTCCTGGTCCCATTGGCTCTGTAGGGCTTTCAGTCCCCCGTGCAATCCGTCTTACCCCTATTCTGGCAGATTCACAGTAATGGGTTTCCTTTAGAGCAACTTGGCCCAATTCCATGGGCCAAAGGGTAGGGACCTTATGAGCTGCTGGTGCGTGGGTTGGACCAGGGAGGCAGTGCTGGGGTGTGGCACCTGCCCCATGCCAGAGCCCTGAGGCACGGGGCGCCTGCTGGGGGTGCTAAGAGCTGCACTGCCCCAGGCTGGGCCCTCCTTGTCCCTGACCGAGCCCTCACCAGGCTCTGGGATCAGCTGCCTCCTGGTCCCTGTGGCCCCTCCCCCGTGCCACTGGGGTCATCAATGGCAGAGGTGGAAAGCTGGGCTGGACAGGCACTGAGGGCACTGCCAGCAGGGAGGAGAGTCCCTGGCTCACCTTGGGGAGCTGTCACAGCAGTCCCCCGAGCTTCCCCTGAGAGAGGCATTCCTGTAGGCCAGATGGGGAGCGCCCCGCGGTGCCCCCTTCTCTTTCTGGAGCTTCAAGAAGCTGCCTTCTTCCTCTTCAATGTGCGTATGGAATTGAAACGGGTGAACTTAGCTGGGCGTGGTGGTGGCACGCTTGTAATCCCAGTACTCGGGAGGCTGAGACAGGAGGATCTCAGGTTCGAGGACAGCCTCAGCAAGTAGTGAGACTCTCATCAACCTAGCAAGACCCTGTTTCAAAATAAAAATTAAAAGTAGGGCTTGGGGTGTACCTCAGAGGTAGAATGCTTCTGAGTTCAATCCCCAATACCAAAAAGAAAAAAAAATAAAAAGAAAAAAGAAAAGGGTGAACTTGAGGGCACCTGCCTGTGCTGCTACCCACCTGCCTGTGGCTGTACTGCATGCACCCCCGCATGGGCTGAGTTCCCCTCTGTGGGGAGCTGGTTGCTGGGTGACTCTGCAGTGGACAGGTCCAGTGGGCTCAGAGGCAGGGGCTATTGGGCCGGTGATGCTGAGGGGCTCCTTCCACAGTGCTCCTCTCCCAGCCTGGCTCCTGGCCACAGCTGCTGATGTGCTCAGGTGTCCATAAAGCCGCAGAGCCCTCAGAGACAGTCGGCCAGCCTCTAATCCAGGTGTGCGCAGCTGGGTTTCTACTTCGGAGAGAGGGCCCAGCTGACCCAGGAGGGCTGGCACGTGGAGTGACTGTGGATGGGGCGTTCTCCAGGGATGGATGGCGTGTGTGCCAGGCATTCTGGCCAGCGCCCTCCTGTCCCCTGGAAGTGCCCAGGGAAGAGGCTCTGGCCGGCAGGGCTCCAGGCCAGCTGGAGAGCCTGTCCGTCTGTTAGAGCTGGGGCTGGAGCAGCTGGGGCAGCTCAGCCCGGGCCCTGCGGCTGGGAGTGGGGGGCGGGAGTGTCCACAGGCAGGACATGGGCTCCCCGGGGGTTCTCCCACTTCAAAGTGTGCTCAGATCTGGGCCCCCTCTGGGACTTCCACTAGTGCTGCGGGCCTCTCTTGTATGTTTTTTCCCCCCTTGCTATGAAAGCAAGACTGGCTCAGAGGAGCTGCTCTGGAAGGCACAGATGCATATAAAGAAGCAATTGCGATCCGCCAACACCGTCCGCGCCTCCTTTGAGCCTTTGCGTGCGGGTTCTGACTGTGCGCTGGCAGAGCTTTGCCCCCCCCTCCCCCCGGCCATCCATCGGCTCCCTGCCCCAGGAACCCCACCTGGGTGCTCAGGACAGGTCTGTGCATCCTTTCAACCTCTGGGTTTTCTCCTGGAGCTGCCTCCCTGGTCATCACTGGGTGGCTGAGAGGCTCTGCTCCTCCCAGTGGTGTTGCAAGGGAGACGCATAGGTGCCGCCTCTCCCTTGGGCCTCCGAGGTGGAGGCTCTCTCCCTGCGCAGCGGCATTTGATGTACACCAGGCTCTTTGAAGCTCCTACCTCCAGCTTCTTGCTGAGAGGCCAGAGGAAGCGCCTGGCTGTGCGGGTGCCAGAGAAGCCCATGGGGAGCCCCAGCGCCTTTCTAGTGTCAGCCCCACGTGGTGCAAGGTCAGAGGCTTTTCTAGAAGGAGGCAGGAAACATAGACTCACCTCCAGGGCCACCGGCAACTGGGGAAAGTAGCCCAGGAGCAGCTGTCCAACCACAGCTGCTTGGGGGTTCCTGAGGCTGGAGGCTGAAGTGGAGGCTGGGTGGATGTGGGTGTAGGTGGGGGCTGGGTGGGGAGGGTCCTTGCAGGGACGGGGTGAGGACCCAGGGCTGCGGTGGGATCCCCTGGGCAGGACAGCAGTGGGAGCAGCCAACCTGGCCCAGGTGCACAGTGCCTTTTCTCAGATCCATATCACATGTGGTCCTAGCTGTGACCCTGAGGAGGGGTCAGAGTCCTTTGGGCTGCTGAACAAGCCTGGCGAGGGGCAGAGGAGGCAGTGAGCCATTTGGGGTGTGGGGTCCAGAGGCCACTGCTACAGGAGGCCTGCCCCAGCCTCGTGCGGCCACAGCCCAGGATAGACTCAGCAGGGACACCTGCCCAGTCCAGTGGGTAGTGTTAATTTGCTGCCTGGGACTTGCACTTTCAGCCTCTCTCCCTGTGGCCAGGAATAGGGCGACGCCCCTCCTCCACTCTCCTGGGCAGCTCCCTGGCTGGGTTCTTGCCTGTGGCCCTGTCCTTGGCAGGATGGAGGAAGGCGTCGCCTGAGTGCCAGGCTATTCCTGTCTCTGCGCTGTTCTGCACTCTGGGCACTGGGCTGAGTGGGCACAGGCGGCTGCTTCCTGGGCACAGCTTCTCCTAACTTTGGCCAAGGGTGAGGACTGGCCTTCTTCCTGATGGGCAGAGAGGAACGCATGTGGGCAGTGCTAGAGTCTAGAGTCCCAAGACACCGTGGGGAGCTCCGGGGGGCATGGTGTGCTTTGGGGGGAGTCTGTGAGTCAGGTATGCCACCCTGCTCAGGGCACTCCCCAGGGCCCTGCTCCCAGGAGGCCAGGGCCCTGAGTCAGAAGGTGGCCGGTTGGGATCTCTTGCCTTCCTGCTGAGACAGCCCCTGTGGGCCTGGTATACAGCCATGGGGCTCTCAGGCTGGGTCCAGCAGGCAGGGGAGGGGACAGTGAGCCCAGATCTGGCCCTGGGTCAGGAGTCTTTGGGGGTCTGTTTTCTTCCCAACCTCCCAAGGGGTCACTGGCTCAGGGTCTTGGCAGGCTGCAGTCCCCTCTTCTCTGAGCATAGATTCCTGTTCTGGAGACTCAGGTTCACCCCCACCTGGGGTGCCCCCACAACCCCCAGGAATGCCCAGCCCCAACTTGGACCCACCTTGGCCAGCCCAACTCTTCCTGGGCCTTGAATTCGTCATCATCATTGAGAACCCAACTTCAGACCCCGCCCAGGTCTGAGCACCCAGTGCCTACCCTGTGTATCCCCGGGCCACTGTCCGCCCACAATATCCCTTCCACCCCAGGGGGCTCTCCTCTGTGTCTTGGGCCCCCACTTTTCTGTACCTCTGCAGCCTGGCTCATCTGGGCTGAGCGGGGGTCAGTGGCCAGAGGGCTTGCTTCCCACTGTCCCCTTCCTGACCACACACATACACACAAATGCACACACACATGCCACACACATGTATACATACATACACACACATGCACACACCACACACAGGCACACACATACAGGTGCATGCACACACATGACGAGCCCACACCACACACATGTGTACACACGTGCACACAGTCATCTGCCTCTGTTACAGAGCTCACTGGTCTCCAAGGCGTTTGTGATCCCGCCCCGCCTGCCTCTCTGGCTCCCCCCAGCCCCCTCCTCTGCCCCCAGCAGCCTCCAGGCCCCGCTCTACAGGACCCCTGCTGTGCCCCCAGGGTCCCCTGGAGTCGGCACCACAGCTTTCGTAAAGCGCTCAGCAGCTTGGTGGGATGCTGGGCACTGGGCCGAGGCCTCCTCCAGGGTCACGCTGAACTCCTGGCCACCAGCTGGCGGCCCTGGGGACGCCCGGGGGGTACTTGTCAACAGTTGTAGAATGAACGAGTGAACGGATGAGTGAATGATCAGTTGAGCAGCCGATGCTGGCTGCTCTGTGAGGACGCCAGTTGGTTTATAATGGAGTTGCGAGCTGCAGGCCTGGGGCTTGGTGTGGGGTGAGAAGAGAGGGGCAGGGCCTGGGCTCCTAGGCAATCCCTGCTCGCTGGCGCCCCCTGGGAGCGGCTCTGTGAGGCTGAAGAACCTAGGGCCAGCTGGAGGCCTTGGTGCAGGATCTCTCCAGGGGACCCCTTATGCGCCCCTGTCCCCAGTGCCCTCCACTCTGCCCCAAGCTTCCCCCAGGCAGGTGTGTGAACATGACCCTAGCTAAGGCGAGGAAGGCAGCGCTGGGCTCTGGGCAGGAGATGTTTCTCCATGTGGCCCTGCCCCACCCAGGGCCTGGGATGTCCTGCCCCGGTGCCCAGGAGAGGGTGCCTGGGCACCCTTGGCTTGGGAAGGTGAAGACTCCCTGCCCCCTCTCTGAGCCTCAGTGGACCCAGCACCATCTGCACCTCCTCCCAGCCTGCCTGGGGGTCCACATTGTATGACCACTGTGGCAGCTGCCACCGTGGCATTTTGGACTTTTCTCCCCATTATTTGGCCTCGGGTCACAGGCTGGGAGCAGCCCACCCGCCACCACCCAGCGGCCTCCCACCTTCCTCCTGAACTCAGGGGCCTGCTGACTCTGGTCCCATGGGCACCTCCTCTTCTAGTCCCAGGGGCAGCCAGGGCAGTTCATACCCTAGTATTGCTGGTTCAGTGTGGGCTGCCCCCTGCTCAGGCCTGGGCTGCCAGGGCTGCCCTGTGCTGGGATCCAGGTTGGCCCGGAGGAGCTGAGGCTCTGGTACATGATGGCCCCTATACAAGTGGTCCTGTCCTTGCTCACAGGCTCCCTGTCCTGCAAGACCTAGGTGAACAGTCACTCTCTGCCCATGAGAAGGACCACTGGGTCGAGGATACACAAGACTCTGGGGACCCCAGATATGTGCCATTTGCTCTTTGTGCCTCAGTTTCCCCCTCAAAGAAAATGGGATAACAGGTGTCAATAATTCCTAAGGGCCTGCAGCACCCACAAGATACCCTCGACCCTCCCAGTGTGTCCCCACCCCTTTGCCTGTTGACACCAGTTTGATACAGCAAAGTACCTGGGGATCTTGGGGCAGAAGGGTTAGCCCTGTCCTGGCTGGAGGCCAGGTCACCCCCTGCCCCGCCCCAGGTGCCCACAGGAAATGCCCAGGCCACCAGCTACCCTAGCGCCCGGCAGGCCTGGCCTCCCCTCCCTTGGGGCCAGGCCCCACCCCGTGGATGGGAAGCAGGAGCGGTGGGGACTGATCGCTGATCCCGCACGTCGTCTTGAGTTCTGATTGAGAACGGGACGTCTTAAGAGCAGATGCTGGTGGAAAACGAAACACACACTTTCTAAATTTAGCCGGTTGAGAATTGCACATTTACCCAATTAGGCTTATTGATTCGGTTCGTGCGTTCGCTCTCTCTGCGGTGCCTGGCTGTTCCTCTCACTGCCTCCCTGCGTGCGTCTCTCCAGGCTTGTGTGTCCACAGTGGTGACCCTGGGTCTCTGCCCAGAGCCATGTGTCACAGCTGGAGCTGGGCCAGGCTACCGGCAGGGGGCGTGTCAGTTTCCTGGGGCAGCGGGGCCAAATCTGGGTGGATTTCTCTCTATCAAGAAAACAATACCTAGCAGGGTGCAGTGGCACGCACCTGTAATTCCAGTAGTTGGGAGGCTGAGAAAGGAGGATCGCAGATTCAAGGCCAGCCTCAGCAACTTAGCGAGTCCCTGTTTCAAAATAAAAAATAAAATAGGGTTGGTGGTGTAGCTCAGAGGTAGAATGCCCCTGGGTTCCATCCTAGTACCAAGAAGAAGAAGAAGAAGAAGAAGAAGAAGAAGAAGAAGAAGAAGAGACAACACCTGAGGTCCCCCGAAGGCAGGCCTATCTGTGGTATTTGGGGAGCAGTGGCATGTGGCTTCCTGCCTGCAGGGCCCTCATGATCTTGCTGGGAAGGACAGACTTAAAACAAGGGCAAGGTCATGTCCTGGGACAATTTGAGGTACAAGGTAACCAGGAAAGGCTTCCTGGAGGCAGTGATGTGCTCTAGATCTTGGAAACCAGGCCGGAGGGGAGGGGAACATGGGGCAGGAGGAGTCCAGTCCCATGCAATATCCGTGAGGAAAGGGACAAATGGCGAGGGGAAGACAGCTGGGGCCAGGCGGGGGCCCTGGGAGGCAAGCCGCAGTGGGGAGTCAGGCGGCATCCCAGCAAATGGGTGGGTGTACTGGAGAGGCCAGGAGGCCTGGTGGGGCTGAGGGTCAGGCCGAGGCAGTGGCACGCCTGGGCGACCTAGGGAAAGAAGACTGCCTAGGACAGGGAGCAGGGGAGGCTCCTGGCCAGGGGCAGTGGTGGCTGGGGGTGGGGTAGGCTATGTGCCCTGGCTGCTGGAGTTGCTCCCAGGAGCACCTGGCCGTCACCATGGGCACATTGACACCCCACCCAGTGTGTGCAGGTGGCGGCTGTCCATCTCTACAGCTGGCCCCACCTGCCCAGAGATCCAGGGATTCTTGGAGCCTCTCCTCAGAGTGGAGATGTCTTTTGTGGTTTCCAATTTGCACTTCAGTTTCGGCTTTATGCAGGAGAACCCAGGTTTCTCTGTCTTGTGGCTCTTGGTTTCTGTCTCCCTATCTGTCTCTGTCTCTGGGCCTCTGGCTCTTGGCCATGTCTCCTGGGGAAGAGAAGCCTTGTGCATCCTTTCTCCTGTTGCTTCATCTTTGGGCCCCGAGCACATCCTTCAAGATATGCGCACAGAGTCTGGCTGTGCCCATGGGTCCTGTTCCCCAGAGCTTTGTCTTTGTCCCATGAGAGTAGAACCCCCCAGGAGAACCGCCATGCTGTCTGGGAGAGAGGTGCAGGCGGGCATGTTTGGAGGTGCCCAGGAAGTGGAGAGAGCTGGGCTTCCTCGCCCTGTCTGCACCCAGCCCCAAGGGTGTCTGAACCAGGAAAGGGTGCTCAGGGTGTCACTCTGAGGGAAGCCCTTGGAGGGCCCGAGAATGGGTAAGTGCAAAAGGAAGCCCCTAGCTCCACTGCTAGTCTCCACCTGGTCGGGCCCCTTGTGTGATGTCTCGAAGCCAAAAAGCGTTGGCACCACAAGTGTGATCACAGGATGCTTCTTGGCTTCCAAGTGGGAATGCAGTTCTGGCCTGTGCTTGGCTCCTGCCAGCTCCTGGCACATGCTGGGTGGGTCTGGGGACATTGACGGTGGACAGGAGGCTGGGACCCATTGCATTCTTTTTTTGTGTGTGTGGTACTGGGGATTGAACCCGGGGTGCTCTATCACTGAGCTATACCCCCAGGTCTTTTTATTTTTTATCTCAAAACAGGGTCACACTACTCTGGCCTTGAACCCACAATCTTCCTGTCTCAGCCTCCCAAGTATTGGGATTACAGGTGTGCGCCACCATCCCCGGCTCATCCGTTTGTGTGTGTGTGTAGTACTGGGGATTGAACCCAGGGGCATTCCACCTCTGAGCTACCCTCCCCCCCTGCCCTATTTTTATTATTTTATTTTGAAACAGGTTGCCACGCTCTAGCCTCGAACCCACAATCCTCCTGTCTCAGCCTCCCTAGTACTGGGATTACAGGCATACACCCCTGTGCCTGGCTCATCCATTCTTTTTTTTTTTTTTTTTGCGGTACCGGGGATTGAACCCAGGGGCGTTCTACCTCTGCACTACACCCCCGGCCCTATTTTTTTATACTTTATTTTGAAACTGGGTCTCACGAAGTTGCGGAGGGCCTCACTAAGTAGAGAGAGAGAGAGAGAAGGAGAGAGAGAGAGAGAGAGAGAGGGAGAGTTGAGGCTGGCCTCGAACCCGGATCCTCCGGTCTCCGCCTCCCAAAGTACTGGGATTACAAGCATGCGCCACCATGCCCGGCTGGCTCATCCATTCTTATAGCCCACAGAAGTGCAGGAATTCATTCACACACTCACACCTCATTTACTCACCCATCCTACATGCATTTCTGGGTACTTTCATCCAACTTTTGGGGTCATGTCGTCAGGGTGAGGATGGAAGAGAGGAGTAGGTGGCCCAGGTCTGGCCTGGGCACAATTGGGCTCTGGCGTGGGGGTTGGGCAGAGAAGTTGCTGGAGACAGCATTCCAGGACAGGAAGCCAGGGCAGAGCTGGGGCGTCCTGTGCCCTTGTGGCCGCGGGGAGCCAGGAAGCAGCGTTTCTGAGTCTGCACATGGAGCCCTGGAGAGGCGCTCTTCTAATTGCCTCTGCTCCCGCCACAGCCCCCATTAAGGCTGCTGTAGCTCCTGGCACAAGGCTCTGACAGATGCTCCCAGTGATGATGATGACGGAGGCTTTGCTGTCCGCTCACGGCCATGGCGAGAATGCCCAAAGTTACCTATCCAGGGCAGAGGCTGCCAGAGCCCACCTGGCCTCAGCTGGATGAGACATTCCACAACACACACATGGCGTGGAGCTTTCAGAGCATGCGGAGACAGAGCTGGGAGGCACCCAGTGCTCCTGGAAAGCGCAGAGCCCAGGTGTTTAGTGGGCCCTCCAGGTGCAGGGTGCAGTCTCTTGTGGGTCAGCTTTGGTCCCAGGTCTATGGTCCAGTCATGGGATCCACTGGGTGGCTTGAGGAGTCAGGAGTCTTAAAATAACCATAGGAACCGGTGGGTCTCTGCCTGGGGAAACAGCCTGGAGAGGGGAGACTGAGGTTCCCAGTGGGTTTGTGGGATCTGGGACATGAGCCCGAGTCTCATGTGTCCTGTTAAGTTACTAGTCCAGGGCCAGGGAGTGGACAGGGTCTACTATGAGCAGAGACATTGGCAGCATTTGTCTTGAAGGACACCCTCCCATTTAGCCCTTCCCCACCCTGGCCTCCTCCCTGGCCCCAGGAACCTGCTTCCAATCTGGTGCCCATCTCGGGCCTCCCAGCCTCAGCCGTTCCTTCCCCTGCTGGCAAAGCTGAGGAGTCCAGTATTTTGTGTTTACTCAGTGGGCCAGGATTTCCCCTCCCATTCTGAACCACCCATGTCAGACCCTAAAGGACAGAGCCCAGAGACCCCCATTTGGGTGCAGAAACATCATGTGTGTCTGGATGGGCTGCCCTGGGGTGAGTGCTGTGACTTCCCTGGCAGGCAGGGGTCTGGGAGTGGCCTGGTGGCAGGCTGGGGCTCTCTCTGCACCATAGCTGGAAGGTGGGACCGGCCAGAAAGCTCAGCTCCTGCCCAGGCAGGCCAGGAGGGAGGCCAGGCCTCTGGACAGGGGCAAGCTGGACACTTTCTCTTGGCTGTTTCTCCCCGCCCCCTTCATTGCTGCCTGTTGCCGATGGGGCAGAGGAGAGTCACTCTGGTGAGAAGAGCCGGAGCCTGCAGAGAAGCCTGGTTGGGTAGGCAGGTCCCAAGAAGGGCCACTGGGGCCCAGGGCCTAGGGCCTGACTCTGTTGTTGCTGTGGGGGCCCTCCAGAACCGGGAGCAGTGGGAAGGGGCTGTGTGGGGCTGGCCCAGCCCCTGCATTGTCAGCGTCCATTTTGGTCCTCTTTCCAGGCATGAGGGGTGGTTTCCAAGACATCAGCACCTAACCCCAGAACCAGACCCAGAACCAGGGGGGCCATCCAGCCCCTGGAGAGGAGCCCTCTGGGAGATGGGCCTGCAGCCCTCCCCAACCAGTTCCAGGCACGTTCAGGTCTCTGCACGTGCCCCTGCCATCTCAGTTGGAGGAGGGGTGGCCCGGGTCTCTCTCTTCAAGCCACTGGGCGGGTTGGTGGGAAGCAAGCCAGGCCGAGCGCCCTGCCTTGGCTGCGGTGCGCTGCCAGAGCTGGGGATGCGGTCTCGGCCCCGCCCCCTCCTGTCCTGGTCTCGGGCCACGCAGAAGCTGAGCTGGTAGCAGAGAGAAATTGCGGGGAGCGGGGAGCGGGGAGGCTGCGGCTGCATTTTTGCGGAAAAAGTACTTTGGTTGCAGCGGGAGCTGGCCCAGCTGTGTGCGGGGCACCCCGTCCCCAGCTCTGTGCCTAGGGCTCACCCTGGCGCCTAGTTGCTCTCCGTAGTGCCCCACTCTGCACGCCGCGGAGCCCGCGCCCCCGGCCCCCTCCCGGAGCGGGGCGGGCAGGGGGTGTGGTGCGGGCGGCACGAGTGACAGCGCGCTCCTCGCGCGGCGCCTCCACGGGGCGCAGTGTCACCGCGCCCGAGCGCGCTGCGCGCACAGCCCGCCGCGGGCCACGGGAGCCGGTGGAGCGATGCCGCCGGAGCCTGAGCAGGAGCCGGAGCCGGTGCCTGAACCCGGCCACTGACCACCCGGCTCGCCGCCGCCGCCGCCGCCGCCGCAGCTGCCGCGGAGACAATGGACGCGGGAGCCGCCCCGCAGAAGCACAGTAGGTACCATCCTGTTGCTGTGCCACCCGGGCCGCTGCGGGTGGACGCGCGGGGGCGCCGCTGCCCCTGGCGCGGGTCGGGGCCATGCAGGGGTGCAGTTGGAGGGGGAGCTGCCTGCTCCCCCTCCCCCCGCGGCACCCTGGGGGCGAGCCGCTTCCGGGGTTCGAATGGAGGACTTGGGCAGGGGTGCACGTGTGGGACCAAGGCTGGACGGGGCAGGGGCATCCTGGGCTCTCTTGGTGGCCCCAGGTGCTGCGTGGGGGATCCCAGGGCCACCCTCTGCAAACTTTCCTCCCTGGTTTTTTTGCCTGGCTGTCCTACCAGGGCTGTGACCACATACTGAGACTGACCCCAGAGGGGCCAGGGGGCACCTCCCCTTCATGGTGCAGTGGGCTCCGCCATGCAGTTCTGAGGGAGGTGCCAATGGACATTCTGCAGGGCTGCACATCTGCCTGGGCTGCAGGTGCCGCACCTGGCCACTGGCCAGCCTCTCCGGCACCAGCAGGTGGGGTGCTGTGGACACTGCCTGGGAAGGCAGGAACCTCCTGGGGTGCTGAGGGGGGCTGCTGGGCTGGAGGCATTTGAGTCCACTGCTGGGGTACTTGCTGGGGCTCTGGGCCTATGAGCAGAATTATGGGGCATCCTTTAGGGGAGGTGGGTACACTGGAACTGGCAGAAGTGAGATGCCAAGGAAACAGGCCTCTTCCTCTCCCACCTCCTCCCCTCCCCTCCATTCCCCTCTTTTCCCTTTTACCCCCTGCCATGCTGCCTGGTGACCTTTGCGGCAGATGGGGTGAACATGGCCACCCCAGCAAAGCTGGCTTTTCTCTTGTTGCCTTCTCCATCCCTGACCCATGAAAACACACCTGGTTTGTGTCTCCTTGTCCCCTGATGCCCTCGGCTCCCGAGGTGATGCCCAGCTGTCCAGTGCCTAGGCTGCAGGGCCAGTGCCTCCGTCATGGGGAGCCTATTCATGTCCTGCCAGGCTCCCAAGCTAAGGTCCAATCAGGAGTCCAGGCACCACGGGGAGGCAGGTCAGAGGTCAGAGGTCACCATCCTACTCCTGCCTGGTTGGTGGGACAGGAGCTGTCCTATCTGTCTCCCCTCAGAACACTGGGCTATTGAAGCAGTTGGCCCCAACTTCTCCCATCCTGCCGACACCGGTCAGGTTCCCTCTGCATTTAGCCCACAGACACCTCCTCTGCCAGGCTCCGTGGGGAGCGCCAAGGTTCCAGAGGGGACGAGGGAGACAGGTGTGCAGAAGCAGTGCGTGCTGTGGGCTATACCTGAAGGGTGCCACGGTCCCTCCCCAAGGCTCAGCCGTTTGCTACCCTGCGCTCTGTGAGATGAGAGCCGAGTCCTCATGGTCTTCGTTATCGTCTGGAACCTTGTACTGCTCGGGCTGTCTCCCCAGGGAGCGGGGCAGTGAGAGGAGAGGCTGGAGCTGACCTGGGTGTGGCTGGGGACTCGGTGGGCACATCTGCTAGAGAGCATGTACTGTGCTTGGGCACCCAGGGGGTGGGCTTGGTGACCTTGATGTCTTGGAATCCTGCTCATCCGGGTGCTCGGAGAGCATGCGGCGGGGGCAGGCCTGCCTTCTGGCCCCCTGTGGAGCCTGCACACTCCTGCTGGAGAGCAGCCAGGGTGGGGGTCCAGAAATGTTGGGCAGCTGGGAGTGGCTTCTCCTATATTGACCAGGCAGTCCCTCCTCCCCCCACTGGTGCTTGGGCCAGGTCTGTCTTGGCACCTCCCGTAGGGGCCAGAGAGGCTTGTGGGTGGGGGAGGCCCCCTGCACACCTTCCTGGGGCTAGGGGGCAGGTGGCCCCAGCTCCTGAGGCTCTCACTCCCCTCCAGAGAGAGTTCAGGTTACATAATCCCCCACCCCACACATGGCTTGTTGTAAGCGGCAGCAGCCAGGTTTGACAATATGAGTTGTAATTGGATTTTAATTTTTAATGTTTGCAATAGATAAAGAGCTATGGGCCAATTTGTATATATTCCGTTACTCTGCACCTAATAGGGCTACTTCATTAGCTGCTAACTACTGCGCCCGCCCCACCGCCTGCTCCCCAGAAGATGGCTGCCTGCCATCTGCCCCAGTGGAGGGGCTTGCCGAGGGGGCGGGCTGCCTGTGGGGTCTCAGAGTGGGCTGAGGACTGGTCCAGAGGGTCCACTCTTTGCCCTGCCAGCCTTCCTGTCACCCACCCTGCTCCTGTATCCATGGCGGCCCCCAACCTGCATGCTGTGGCTGCCAGGAAGAGGTGGCCATTAGGGGCCCAAGCATCAGCATCCCCACTGAAAATCCAGCTTCCCTGCGGCTGCCTGCTCTTGGGCCATCACAGACCTGCTGGGACTCTTGACCCCAAGGCCACTGGGTACAGGTGGCCCTGGATCCTCTGGGGTTCCACCTGCCACTCTGGCCACTCCCAGCTCACCCTGGGAGCTCAGGTGGGGACAGGAATCTGCACTCTGCAGCGGGTCTCCCAGGTGCTGGGGGTGGGGCAGCCCTTGGGGAGGGCACCTGGCCTCCAGGCGGGCCAGGTCCCACGCAGAAGCAGGACCCTGTGCCCAGCGGTCTCTCAGTGCACCCCAGCCAAGGGGTCCCAGGGGCGAGGCGGCTCTGTCTGCGACCGCCCTCTGGATTATTCTTAGGTCTGTTGTGTAACAGGCAGCATCAGAGGCAGAGGGAGGAAGGGCTCCTGGAGACGTCTCCAGCGGCAGCAGCTAGCCAGCCGGGAGGCAGCTTTTGTCCTTTCCACCCGCCCAGCACAAAGGGACAAAGGAGGCTGCTTCCATGGCCCAGCCCAGCCAAGAGCCAGCCAGTGTGGGCCACGGAGAGGGGCCCCGGGCCAGTGGGGTCTGGGCGCCTCTTCACCTCCTGGGGCTTCTGGAAGCTGAGGCTGAGGTCGAGCTGGCTCAGGGCGGCCTCAGCCTCCTGCCCCTTTGGCCTCATGGGTTTGTGTGCACAGGTGTACGTGCATGGGTGTGCATACTGGTGTGCACGCATGTGAGTGCCTGTCCCCTCCTCTAGGGCCAGCTCCAGAGCAGCAGTGGCCTGGGGGATGGAGGCGAGGTGCCCGCCTGGCCCTGGAGCTGCCTCCATGGCTCCTCTTCCTGCCTTCATTTCCCACCCCCTGCTGTGCTCCCAGCAGCCTTCAGGCATCAGTTCCGGGGTCTCCGCCCCCACAGATGGAGCAGGCTCCTCACACCTGTGCTCTGAGCTCCTGCTACAGTATCAGACCCCTGTGGGTGGCAAGCATGGGGAGGGACTTGATGGTGACCCCGGGGACCCCAGGGAGGCAGAGGGCAGAGGAAGCTGCAGAGCCAGCCTCACAGTGCTCCGCTCACATGTACCCCATAGCATCCTGACCCCTGTCATCTCTTCCTCCTGCCTCAGACCCACAGAGATGCATGTGCTCTCTGATGCCTGCGCACATGCACACATACACCTGTAACAGGTATGCTGGCCATGACAAGCGCCAGGCTGCCTGGGGAAGGGGGTGGACTGGATGGCATTCTCGGGGAGGCTCTGCTGTGCACAGAGGGGGGCCCTTCCAGCGGCTGACGGGATCCGGGATCCGGGGGCTGGGACAGTGAGGAGCAAGGAGGGATGTAGGCATGAGGAGAAGGAGCCATGCTGGGGCCTGCGGCTCTAGGCTGTTGACTCAGGGCTCACTGTATGACCCACGGTTGTGGCTGAGCTGCTGAGCCTGGAGACGCCAGAAGGCAGGGAGGATGGGGGACAGTAAAGGACATGTCACTGAAGTGTCCTTCTCCTTGGTCTGGGGAGGCCTAGGGAGGCTTCTGACCTGAGCTCCACACCTATACGCCAGCTGAGCCTCCTTCCCTGATGTGGGCCTGGCCTGGACCTGGGGGTACGGTTGACAGACCTGGCCCCTCCAGGGCCAGCACTGTCCCTTCTGGGCAGTCGCTCCGTTTGCGTGGCCATTCCCTGGCTAGCATGCGACTCAAGGCATGCAGAGATGGCTCTGAGGGTACAGGCTCTGGGGCCCCCAAAGACCCTGGTCCCCTACCTAGCTGTGGGGCCTGGGAAGGTCACCTAACCATCTGTGCTTCTCTTCCTCTTCTGAAAAGCAGTGTCTGGAGCCACCTGCCCCAGGGCAGCTGCTAGTACTGACCAGAGCATCCAGAGGAAGCATGTGGCTCCTAGGGGAGGTGCCGGTGCCTACGGCTGCTGGGGTCCTCCTTGCTCCCCAGGGGTGGCCCTCCCTGGGCTCCAGACCTGGGCCAAGGCATCTACCTTTCCAGAAAACTTTCCCCGACAGCTGGCCCATCACCTCCCTATCTGAACTCCAGGTGCTCACAGGTGGCCTGTTGTCCAGCCCAAGATGGGGGTGTTCATACCCTAGGGCTTCTGGAACAAATAGCCATAATAGCTTCAAACATTAGAAGTCTATCCTCTAGCAGCTCTGCTCACAGAAGCCTGAAGTCCAGGTGTGGGTAGGCCACGCTTCCGAAGGCTCTGGGAGGGTCCCTCCTGCCCTCTCCAGTTTCTGTGGCTCCTGCTGTCCGGGGTATCCATCTCTGCCTCTCTCTTCACACAGCTTCTCTCTGGCATCCCCCCTTCTGTCTGTCTCAAATCTCCTTCTCCTTTCCCTCCAAGGCCATTTGTCATGGGATTAAGGCCCACTTTGGTGATCACTGATGGTCACATCTCAAGATGCTTAGCTTAATTACATCTGCAGAGACAGACTTTCCCAAATAAGTCCATGTTCACAGGTTCCAGGGACTTGGGCTTATCTTTTTGGGGCCATGTTGGGCCCACTAGGAGGGCCGAGTGGTCCACCCTGCCTCGCACTGCCAGAGGCAGGGGTTCAAGTCTTAAGCCTTTGGGTCCCACAGGCTGAGGACAGGGCCGGTGTGGGCCATGCTGATGGCGTGAGCAGAGCTACCCAGCTATGGGAGCCCCCGACTGGCCAGCTCCATGGTGCCTGCATCCCAGTCTCTGCTTGGGTTGGGCACTGCCTCCAGAGGGTACTGGGGGAGGTGAGGGGGCCCTTTTTCTCAAACCATAAAGCATTGCTCCTTTATGGTGCAGGTGCAAGAAGGACTGGCTGTGGTGGGCCGAGCAGCTGTCCTCAAATACATCCCTGTTTCAAGTAGTTCTGATGGGCTCCCAGGGCTCTGCTGTGTTCTGATGAGGCTCAGACTGGGGCTGGACTCCTCTGGGACTCCTGGCCCCAGCACTGCCCAGTGCTGGAGCCTCTTTGTATGTTACCTTGAAGCAGGGAGAATATAGATTCAGACCCTGACCCCTGCCAAAAGTCAGGGCTATGTCAGTAGAAATATGTGTTTTAAGCAGGCACCTAAGGGATCCTACAGCCATGCTGGACCCGGCGGAGGGAATGCAGGGCTGTGTGAGGTGGGAAGTGGGGATCAGCTTTCCTTGTGGCCTTGTTCCTGAAGGGGATTGTCCAGGCTGGACGAATGGCTCTTCTTGGAAGATGAGGGCCCAGATCCTGCCCAGGATAGGCTAGTGGGATGGAGGGCACAGCCCTGTGGCTGGGCAGATGGATCCTCTGGCAGCGGGCTCAGCCTCCGCGTCTTCTCCTGTCTCCTGGGCTAACAGTAGCCGGATGTGGGCAGGACGTGAGGCTGTACATGAAGCTCTGCCCCAGCAGTCTCTCACAGTGCTGCCTGTGCCTTGGTTCTTGGGCGAAGGCCCGGACAGTGGCCTGATCCTCGCTCTAGACCCCAGCCCCACCTCTGCTCCCCGACAGTCCCCAGCACACAGCTCTTCTCTGGAGAACCAGCAGCTCTCAGACAGAGCTGAGCGGTGGCTGCAGATGCCTTTGATGCATAAACAGGAGACTGGCACTGAATCGGGGCTGTCGCTGGAATGGCAGGCCTCAGTTTCCCTGAGCTCAGCCTTTGGACTGTGCCATTTCTCAGGAAGTGGGTGAGTTAGGCCATTGCTCTGCACGTAGCAACTCAGTGGCTCTGCCTGGGCCTCCTGAGACACCGAGAGGAGCCCATGGTACTGTCCCACAGAGCACATCCCAGGCTGGTCCAGGCACAGGCTGGCCAGGCAGAGGTGGTCTGCCTGTTCTTGTCCCCTTGCTGTGGCTGGCCTGCGAGCAGCAGATACTGGGGAGCCTGTCCCCGGGGGGATTTGGTCTTCATTTGCAAAAGACTCAGTTCTTCATGAGATTTCAAGTGTTTGCGCTTCTCTTCCTTGGCCCTTCGCTGTGGGGTGGCGGGCCCTCTGGGCGCCTCGTTAACGAATCGTGAGATGCCCCACTTTTTCAAGAGCTTCTGATTGCCTCCCTGAGCCTCCTGCGCAAAGCCAGGATGCACCCGGCCTTCTGGGACGCTTCCTGCAGTCTTTAATAAACATGAAAGATGCTAATGAGCAGTCGGGTCCTGCCCAGCGCCTTCCACCTGCTCCAGTAGCCTCTCTGGACCTACTGTGTGCTGTGTCCCTCTCTCTCTGAGGCCATGCTCATTAGAGGTCAAGTTCATGTGTCTGGGAGCTGTCAGCCTGGGCTCAAATCCCCGCAATACCTCTTGCTGGCCACTCCCTGGCTGTGGGTTCTTGGGTCAGGTACTCATTTCTCAGAGCCTTGGTTTTCTTATTTGTAAGAAGGGGATGGTGGTGGCTGAGAGTGAACCAATAAAGAAGGTGAGGACCCTGCCAGAAGGTGTGATCGCTCTACCGGCGCCGGCTTCCTGGCTCTCCAGGAGGGGAAACTGGGTCCGGGGAGGCAGCCTTGTAGCTTCCTTTGGGGACTGGTTGCTTGGCCATTCAGCACACATTGTCCGGCCCCCTGGAAACAGGACTTGGTACTGTCTAGAACAGAGCTTTGGGCAGTGGGCACAGACAGTGCTGATGTGCTCCAGAGAGAGGCTGCTGGTTGTCTGCCTAGCACCAAGGTGCTGACCCCCAGGGCCTCCCAGTGGAGGGCAGGCTGGTGCTGGGCCTGCCCCACGTCCTAACTGGGGCTGTGGAGCTCAGAGCTGTGTGTGCCTTCCCCGCCCCCAGAACGATGTGCCATAGTGTCCTCGAGGGATGAGACCTGCAGTGGCAGGTGAGAAATCGTAGCTGAGAATGTTGCTAATGAAGATGGATCTCAGCGCTGTGCGGATCAATGCTGGCCCTCGGGAAGCCAGTTAAGTCCCAGAAGCTCCAGGGAGTGACTTCCATGGACCCCACTTCCAAATCAAGCCCTTCTCACCTTCTCTTTGGTCTCTGCTCTGGCCCCAGGAACTGGCTCCGGGGCCGCCACTAGGCCAGATAGCCTCGACCCCATCACATTCCGTCACCATAGAGGGCCAGCCCTGTGGGATCCGTGATGTGGGCATGCTGCAGACCCTTCCACCAGTGCAGAGAAGGGCCTGCACCCCTGGGGATCAGCCACAGCTGGGGGTAGACAGCCATCCCAGGGCCTGGGGGATGGGCCTCAGCACCTCCAGTCCCACCAGTCCTGGACCCTGGCGTGCTCTCGGGCCTTATCTCGGCTGCCAGGGGAGGCGATGATTCAGGCCCGAACTGCAGAGGAGGCTCTGTCGTCCTCAGGCTGGTGCGGAAGTGTCTGTTCGCACAGAAAGCACGTTCTGAGCCCGGGAACTCCGTCATCCTTTAGAAATGCCAAGCCTGTAGGGCGAGGCTGTGTTCTGCTGCAGGCTGATGGGGCTGAGGCTGAGCAGAGCCATCTGGGCACTGAGTGGAGGACCTGGTGGGCTGCCCGAGGGCAGCAAAGGCAAGGGCTGCCTTCCCTCCCAGCCCCCAGCTTTCCTTCCTGGGAGGGGTGCCCCTGGGCATGGGGTAAAGGTGATGGGCAGTCTTTGCTGCACTGCTGAGCTGCTGTTACTCTGTCCCCTGCTGTCATGGGACCACGAGTCTACCCCGGTTTGTAGGAGAGAGTCGAAGTGGGGTAGGGGGCTGGGCCGAGCTGCTGGGCTGAGGACTGTGGGTTCTCAGGGGGCAAACCGGAGGTTCCCAAGGCACTGCCCAGGCCCAGCATCCCCCCCCCCATTGCCCCTCCACTCCGGGCCTTGCCTGGTGGGAGAGCAGCTCTGCGGAAGTATTTCATCTCAGCTCAAAGGCAGCAGCTGCCATCCTGGAGCGAGCTCCGTGGAGAGGGGGCTGTCACGGCAGGGATGGGGAGCCCTTGATCTTGTCCCCTCCCGCCCTGGCCCACCCTGCCTGTCTCCCTGCTCCCAGACTATCTGGTCTTTGGAAGTGGCCACCGTGCACCATTCACCCCTCCCTGAGCCACCCAAGAGAGTAACAGATGGGCCCTGGCAGGTGCTTCAATAATTCACAGGGACAGGAGAGTGCGGACTGGGGCTCCCCAGTCAAGGGGCTGGGCAGGAGGCGCCTTGCCTCTGGTCAGTCACAGTCCTGGGAGGGCTGTATCTACAACGCCCTTACCCGGCCAGTCAGTGTCCTCAGCTGGTCTTCCTTGGCCCCTGGCATTGTATGCAGCAGGTGCACAATAAAAGTAGCTCCTTTGCTGGCTGGGAGCTCAACCTAGCCCAGAGAAGGGCTTCCCTTGGGATTTCTCTGAGCTGTGCCGTCCAAACTTAGGGCCGAGGGGGCAGCCTGGAGGAGGAGCCCCCCACTGGCACCTTGTCCCACCCCTCCCCATTGGTCCTGTCCTAAGTGCTCTCGGAGCTTCCACCTCCACCTGGCCTGGGCCACCCCCACTCCCAGGCCCAGCAGAGGAGAGCCGTACCCGGGGTGCATATGCTGCTGTCCCTTTTCTGGAGTCCATGGAGCCCGGCAAGCTGCAGGATGCCCTCTCTCCCAACAGCAGATGCTGGCAGTGGGCACAGCTGGCATGCTGTGGCTCAGCATGTGCATGTATAGGCAGAGGGGTCCCGGCCTGGGTCAGTGTCCCTCATGTGCTTAAATAGTTGGGTGGACAGCTGTGGCTTCTGGTGTCCCCAGGATTATGGCCAATAGTGGGGCAGAGGAAGCTGGGGAAGGGTTTCCCAAATCGGGAGGGGGCTTTGAGGAAAGCCTCCATCCCTGGGGGAGGGAGCCCCCAAGAGCCGGAGGCTTGATGAAGGGGAACCTGGGTCCCTTAGCAGGAGTGCTGTGCAGACCTGCTGGGGCCACTGGGTGGGAATGGGGGGCAGGGCTCTGGCTGCTGCCCACAGGCTAAAACCCAGACTCCCTCTGCTGCAGCCCCACAGGCCCCTACTGTGAGTCAGATCCTGTGACCTGATCGGCCAGTTTCTGAGCAACAGCCTCCAGGTCAGGCCCATGGCCCACTTCTCAGGAGTGGAGGCATTGATCATGACGAAATTCCTGAGCAGAGCAGCCACCTTAGCCTGGGACGGGGGGCAGGAGGGCAGCCTCTGACTGCATTGTGGCCCTTGGGGCTGGGGGTAGACCGCCATCCCAGGGCCTGGAGGATGGGCCTCAGCACCTCGAGTCCCACCAGTCCTGGACCCTGGCGTGCTCTCGGGCCTCATCTTGGCTGCTGGGGGAGGCGGACAGAAGGACAGGAGGACAGAAGCCTAGGAGGACTCTAGGACACAACCCCTCCCCAAGAACCAAGCCGACATACCCTCTGTGCCGAGCCACGCACCCACGCCACCGCCCTGTGCCCCGTCCCATGGTCCTCGTCCTCATCACCCAGCCTCCCCGGGCAGTGTCTGCTCATAAAGGCTGCTATCTACCAGGCCCTCATAGGTTCTGGAGACCAGAGGACAGCAGAGCCAGACTGGCCCCCAGGCTGGGGGGCCTGGCACCAGAGTATCACTGCCAGTGGGTGCCTGCATGGGAAGAGCCCCGAGGGCTGCCCGGCCTGTCCAGCAGGCTGGGCCGGGCATCCACCGGCCACCCGAGCATATCCTGCCTCCCCCAGGATGCCCTCTGTGGGCAGCATGGCCCTCTTGCTCTTTGCATACCTGCAGCGCTTGGGGCCCTAAACAGGAGATGAACTCTTCCAGCAGATGCTTGGCTGTCCCCCAGTCAGTTGTCAGGGTGGCATTCGGGCCAGAGGGCTCAGAGTCTCACCCCTCTTCTGCAGGCCCTGCGAGGCTTGGGCACGTGCTCATGGAGGGCCAGACAGTGTGCTGTGGCCTGTGTGATTAACATGGCAAGACCTGGCGTGACCTACCCCTCTGGGTAGGCTGCAGAGACCCAAGACAGCCCCTTCCCATTCCTCAGGGGCTGGGCAGGGGTGGCCGGATGGCTGACCCCAGGCCTTCCTGACTGGGATCCTGCAGGGCCTTGGAGCTCCCCGAATCCAGGCTCGGGGAAGTGGGGACCAAGGTCCTGGGAAAATGGGCTGGTCCCTTCTGGGCTGGTTTGGCCCCCTCAGTGTCCATCTTTTCTTGGCAGCAGCCCGTCTCTGAAGATTGTTGGTCTCTTTCCCTGGGGCCCAGTTTGAACTGGGGCTCACTGGCCGTGTGGGTATGACAGAGCAGAGTGGCTCAAGGGCTCCTAGAAGCTGTTTTCTTGTCACCAGGGAGGGTGTGGGTGTCCCCCAGGAGCCTGATGTCCAGGTTGGGGGCTCCCCAACAAGGGAACCTGAGCGCTCAGGCCATGCCCAGGGGATGCTGGGCCCTGAGCCTACTCCAGGGGACTGCCCCTCCCCACAGCCTGAATGGGCCAGGTCCCTGTGGTGCTGAGACCTTGCTCTTTCCTGGTACCTCCCACATCTGTGCATCTAGCACCATGCATGGTGCCCTGGGGCCGAGACCAGTGGGCACTTGGAGCTGCTGGCGACTTGATGCTAATCTGAGACTTGGGGCTTCCTGGAGGCCCATCAGGCCCTCTGCCATGCTCCCCCGCCCACGGGCTCCAAGCACCTAGACACCAGGCATGTCCACCCTGGCCTGGGAGCAGCCTGGAGCTGGTGGACTCGGGATCCCACTGAGCCGCGGCCTCCCTCGGTACACGTCTCCACTGAGCAGGCAGGGATTGGGGGCCTTAGAGAGGCCTGCATGAGGGGGCCCATGCCGGGGTCTCTGGGATGACTGGGGAGCCCCACCTGCCCCTATACCCCCACTGTTCCAGGGGTGAAAGGCAGGGTCTCCCTCCAGCCGTGTCCCCATCCTCACCCCCATACCTGTCGAGCAGCGTGCCGTGGGTGGAGGCAAACATCCTTGCGGGCGGGTTTTGTGTGTGTGCCTCTGCGCGCGTGTGTGTTTGTGTGTGTTTAAGTGTATTTTTAAAGCGACTTGCAGCTGTGTTTGAGTCAGGCCCGTTCCCGCTAGGAGAGCTGCAAGCGGCACATTGTGGGGTTATTTTGGGCTTGGCATTATTGGGAATTATTATATTCCGCGTTTGTAGGGAAACGGCATTGCCGGGATCATCAGACAGAGAGGTGGGGGGTACTTGATGTGATTTGGGAAGTGGGGTCCGGAGTGAGGCCCACCTGTACCCCTCAGGCCTCAGGCCATGGTCGGGGTCCCCAGGCCACCAGAATCAGGTCTCATGTGGGGCACCTTGCTTCCCAAGCCTCAGACACCCACTTCTGGGCCTCCTCTGGTGATCCCCAGACAGAGGACTGGAGCGGGCTGTGGGCTGCTGGGCCTGCCTCCCAGGAAGTGCGCTAACGGGCCCAGCCCCTCTCGAGGACGCTTCCACGCAGCAAGGCATCCCCGCCAGGCCAGCCGCTTGGGTCCATCGCCACAGGACCCTGGCGGCTGGTCCTGTCTGGTCCCCCAGGGTCTGGGGTTCTGGCTCCTGCCTGGGACCTGGGACCTGGAGGTGGCAGCGTCACAGCATGGCCTGCATCCTCTGCCGCATCTTCCGCTGCGTTCTCTGCCTCACGCTCTCCTCAAAAGACCTAAATTGCCTCTGCACTCAGCTGAGCCTTAGAAGGCGCGGGCGCGACACAGCTGTCACCGCTGCCTCTACCCCTGGGGACACATGAGGTCACAGGGTGACCTGTCTGGCAGCCCAGACAGTCTGGGGACCCCTGCAGCCCTAGGGCAGAAGGGAGCATGGGGTGCTGGACCAGGGAGGAGACCCAGGTTCCACACACTTCCCACTATGGCTGGTGACCTCGGGTGACCTTCCCTTCTGGGGCCTCAGTTTCCCCATCTGAAACCAGGAGCCAGGCCTTCCTCTGACCTGGGTTTGACCAGGGGTGTTGGTGGAAGAGCCCAGCCCATCTCTAGGATAGGACACTCCTCCCATCCCTTCTAGGGCCTGGGGGAAGGGGCCACTCTTGAACCTGCTGAGAGTGGCCCCCAGACAGGAAGGGACCCTGGAATTCACGCCACAACTCTGGCTCTATGAGGGGTAACTGTACCTCTCCCTAGGCCTCATCAGGCCCAAGCTTTTCAGCCAGGGCCCCGCCTGTCACCTCCTTTCCTAAAGGGTAGGAGTTGTCCCCAGAATCTGAAGTCTGACCTGTCCAGCCCTCAGGTGTCTAGGTGTGACCACAGGCTTTGGGCCCTTTCCTGGTGGTCATCTCACGCTGGCCAGCCCCTACCCAGGGCAGCCTGAGGTTTGGGTCAGTCTGGACTGGCTGTTAGGAACAGGGTCTGGCCCAGATGGCTGTCCTGGGCTGCCTGCCCCTGTTTGCTGGGACTCCCCCTGATCCTCTATCCTCTGGGCCTCAGGGCCTCTCTGCCATGAGGTGGGGACTGTGAGTTGCTAGGGGCTGGGGATGCATGCTCTGTAGCAGCCTCGTGGGCTATGACAATAGGCATGAGGCCCCTCTGCCTTGGTTCCCTGCCACCAGCTTCTCTTGGGCTCCTACACCTATCTGAAGACATCTCTGGCCTTCCCATGCTCCCTGCTCCGTGATCTGAGCTGGGGGCAGTCCTGGAGGACTCCCTGAAGGCAGCAGCTACCTCAGGACATCTGGTCAGAGGGGAGTGATAGGCTCCCTGAAGGCTGAGGGGTGGCTCACCCCTAGTCGCAGCCACCAGGCACCCGTGGCCTTGGGGAAAGAGAGGGCAGAGACTGTTCCGGTCCTGCAGGAGGGAGATATGCGGGGGGCTGCCCTCAGCCTTCCACTCGAACGTTCCCAGTGACTCACTCCCTTGCTTTTCTTTATTTGCCCCAAAGAAAAAAATAAACATTGCTTGCGTAGCACTGGGTGGCTGCTGGGCTCACACTGTCTGCAGGCAGCATGTGGCTGGGGGGCAGGCAGAGGGCAGGGAGAAGGGCTGGTGCCCAGGGCAGAGCAGGGGCTCCTCCGGACTGTGGGTGAGTGTGTGTGCCAGGGGCACAGGCGACAATCACTACAGGGCAAGCAGAGTGACCGTCCCACCTGGGCCTGGCAGCAAAGGGATGATGGCTGGCTGGGATGGGTCTCAGAGAAGGGCACCATGCTGCCCTGAGTGCCCAGCCCTCATAGGGCAGACAAAGGTGGTCTTTGTGTGGGAAACGGGCCTTGCCCATGTTCACCTACCATGGAGTCGTTGGAGAGTGGGCAGCCCAGACCCCGACTAGCAGGAAGCCAGGCACCTGGAACAGGGGCTGCCAGGTGGGACCATTGGCACAGAAGGTCCAAGAGCTCCCTCAGGGTGCTGGCCAGCCCTGGACATGCCAAAGATCAGGGGACCCGCCTGAGTGGCCTTCCTGCTCTCATGGGGGCCGGGCAGCAGTGACCTGGCAGGCCATGGACACAGCGGGACCAGTGAGGTCACAGTGACCCCTGGGCCTGGAGAGAAGTGTGGCTCCACCTCTGCCCCCCAGCAGTGGCCATTGGCTGTGTGGCCAGCGGGAGGGAGCTGCAGCGGAGCCGAAGAGGTCAGTGGATGCGAGTCTCAGCAAGGGTGGGGCGGGGCTCATGGAGAGGAGAGGCCCAGCAGGGAGGCCGACATGGACAGTGCCTGCTGTCCTGGGCAGCTGCTCCGTTCACAGTCCACTGCACCCTGGGCTAGATCAGGCAGCTGGAGGGGTCCCTCTAACCCCCAGGCTGCAGTGGGTGGGAACCCGGATGCAGGGAGCACTGGCGTCTTCTCTAGTATTGAAGGAAAATGAAACTTCCAGGTGTCCTTCCTCCCTGAGCTGTGTGTTCACACCTCTCTGAGCCGGTGTCTACACCTTCCAGGGACAGTCACACTGTTGATGGGGCTGGCCACGGCCCCTGCAGGCCCTGTGCACTTGGCAGTGGCCCTCCAGCCTCTCTGGGAAGATCTGCAGATACGTCTCCGGGGGAAGAGGTGGCGGGGAGGATGCCCCCAAGGCCTGGCCTGTCCACTGCTTGGGTCTGGATCTGGGGAGGCTATTCTGTAAACACTTGGCAGGAGCAGGATGCATGCTGGGTCACTTGGTGTGGGGGTTCTGGTTCTTCCCTCCAGAAAAGCCCCACCCAGGCCCACGCCCCCCACAGGCACAGTTCCTACAAAGACCTGTCTGCCCCCGGTGGTCCCACAGCCGGGTTTCATTTGCCTCGTCAGCTTCTCATTCCCAGGGGCTCACTGGCTTTTCATCTCTGTGTTTACGTTGCACAACCATCGTCCAATGGTGACCGAACCAGGGATGGCACAGTGTGCGGTCAGATGTGTGGCCGCCCCTTGACCTGGGCCACCTCTACAACAGTCCAGTCAGCAAGGATCTGAGGACACTTGGGGCTATTGAACATGGTGACCCTGCCCCTCTCTGTAAAGAGCCAGCCCCAACATGCCCTTCCTGGCTACCAGGCCATGGTCTCCTGGAGGAGGGGACCTGGTAGGCCAAGAGCCTGTGAAGGAATCTTGTGGATACCAGCCTATGAGCGTGGCTCTTGCCAACTACCAGGAGCCCACTGGGGCTAAAACTAAGAGCTGCGCTCCCATTCCCAGTGTGGGGCATGGTGACCACAGGGCCCTCTCTGGCTTGTGCATCATGTTTTGTTGTTGGAGACCCAAGAGCTCCCACTCAGGATTTTATTTTATTTATTTATATATATTTTTTGCGGTACCAAGGATTGAACCCAGGGGCATTCTACCTCCGAGCTACACCCCTGGCCCTATTTTTTATACTTTATTTTGAAACCGGGTCTCACGAAGTTGCGGAGGGCCTCACTAAGTAGCTGAGGCTAGCTGCGAACCTGGATCCTCCGGTCTCAGCCTCCCAAGTACTGGGATTACAAGCGTGCGCCACCACGCCCGGCCCCACTCAGGATTTTAAATGGTTCTCATTCTACCAACGAACACCGAGTAAGCAGTTTCTGAAGGGAATGACGTTTGAGAAGCACGTTGGGGAATAACTTATACACGAGATGGGACTGTGTGGAATGTCTGGGGTGGGCAGCATTTGGAGGGTAGTTTCGGGGAAGCCTCAGTGATGGGGTCATCCATCCAGGAGAGGGGCAGGTGCTAGTGGCCAGGAGCAGGGTCCATCAGCACCCCCTTGCTGCTCATTCTCCTAGGGCCTGTTGTGCTCCAATCACATGCCCCGAGCTGTGGCCTGGGCCAAGTGTTTGTCTGCTTGGGTGGTGCCCATCTCCCCGTGGCATGACCTGGTTCCTGCCCTCAGCCTCCTCACCTCCAGCTCTGGACCTGGCCTGAGAAAGGGGCCCTCCATGCACACGTTGCAGCCCAGGCCCCTGGGGGCCCCTACTCTTCAGGGAAGAGACTTGTCCTTTCCTGGACTTTCCTGGACTTCCAAATGCTGTGTGGCCTTGGCCCCCCCCCTCCGGCCCAGAGCTCCCCCACGGAGCTGGCCGTTGCTCTACCCTCCCTGACCCGAAGCTCTCTGGGGTCGGGGACTGTTTCTGATTTCATTAGAGTGTCCCTAGTCCCAAGCCATGCCTGACACACAGCAGGTGCTTAATAAACATTCTCTGACAGCTGGAGGATGGAGAACAGGCAGAAGGGAAAAGGACAAGGAAGGACAGCAGTGCTGGCTGATCCCGGCACCGAGGCAGGGGCCATGTGGGCCTGAAGGGCTCCCTCCGGCCTGAGAACCCAGACACAGGGCACATTTGCATACATTTGCATGCAGAGTGTACATGCTTCTGTTTTCAAAGATTCTTATGGTTTTAATCCATGCAAGCGGCTGAGGGGCCTGAGGTGGTGCACAGGCATAAAGACCAGCTGCTTGGGCACGTGGCACACTGAACAGGCGTCAGTCCAGGGGGCTGGCTGGCCTGCCTGTGGGCCGAAGCTGCTGGGTCTCTGGGCAGCACTGGGGGCTGATGGATCTGATCAGAGCTGAGGCTCACCAGAACTGGCTGAGTGACCATAGCAGGTCTCATGGGGCGTGCCGGTGGCCATGTGGCTGCGTTGGCCCTGGAGTCCTGCCCACCTGTCTCAGTGCCAGGCCGACCAAGGCTCTGCATGGCTGCCGCACTCCGGCCTTGAATCTAGGTCAGGCTGGTGTGGGGAGGCAGAGCGGGCGCCAGGACAGAGGCTGCTCCCTTGGGTACCAGCTGGGCTGAAGCAGCCCAGGGCAGGGCCCTGACCCCCTGACCTAGGCCAGGCCTCTCCTGTTGTGCCTGAGCAGGGCTGTGAGGCCGTCCTGGGGAACAAGGAGCCTGGCTGGTGGGTGTATGCTGTGGCTGTGGCTGCTATAGGTGAGGGAGGGCCACTGTTCCCAGGCCTGGGACCCAGTCCCTGAGCACCTGGGGTTAGGACCTGGGGTGTGGACGCAATGATGCAGGCCAGAGTCTTTCTGAAGCTCTTTGTCCCTCCAGCTGCCCCAGTCACCAGACCCCAACAGCCCACCCCCTTCATCACCTCAGCAGTTCACCCTGATCGCCCGTCTACAAGCCTCCCATGGCTGCCACCCCCACCTGGTGTCACCTGCAGCTCAGGAGTCTGGCCCGATCCCACTTTGCTGTGGAATTGGAGCTGGTCACCCGCCCTGAGGGCCCTCCTTCCCTGGCATCCCAGGAATCCTCTGGGGGTGATGACTACCTGCTGCCCTGCACCTGGGTGGACCCCACCTCCGGACTTCTCTCTTCTTTGTCTTGTCTCTTCCAATCTTGTGCCTAGGAATTGAGCCATGTTCCTTTTGGGGCCTGTCTTCTGCCTGTACTGGGCCTGGAGGAAGCCAGGAGCAGGGCTTGTGTATGGGGTGCTGGGGTAGGAGAGGAGGCTGGGCCCAGGATGGAAGCCCCTCCTTGCTCACTCTGGGCAGCTACAGTCAGGCCAGCTTCTTGTTGGTCACTCTTCCTCCTCTCTAGGCCATGTGCCCTTCTGGAACCTTTAAATCCCCAAACTAAGACCTGGGCTCAACTCCTCCTTGGGGGTGACTCCACGTGGGAACCCGAGGGTCAAGGCAGCAGGGGGACTTTGTATTGGGGACACACCGGGACCCAGGTGGAGAGGTGTTCAGAAAGCCTAGTGTCTCTGCTTCCCTCTGTGAACCACTTGCCTCTACCCACACCCCTGTGGCTTCCCAGGGCAGGTGGCTGCTCTGTGCACACCAGCGTGTAGGATGTGCCAGGGGGATGTGGCATGGGTCTGGCCTCCTGCCAGGCCCTCCAGAGCTGCTCAATTTCCCAACAGTACCGGAACATTGATAGGACGCTATAACCAGGCAAGAAACAACACTAAATTGGCTTTGATGTTGAATAATTAATAAAATGTCTCAGACACGGGCCACTGGGCCCCTGTCTCTCCCAGGGGCAGGACTGTCAGCACCTAGGGGCCCACGCTTCCATCTTTAAACACACGCTTGGCACTTTTAAGAGGTAATTACAGCATTCTGTGCAAGGCAGAGCTAGTGCTCCTGCTGGAGGATGCAGCAGGGCCAGTGTGACTACCGGAGACCGGCCCACCCTGGAGGGTGAGCTGCTGGCTGTTGGCTCTGTCCCACTTGGCTGTGAGGCCCTGGGCATGAATCCTCTGCCTCAGTTTCTCTAGCTGGAAAGCAAGCTGGTGACCTCTGGGGGCCCTCCTAACTCAGGAGGCCTCAGAGGAACAGTGATCCCTGGCTGTGCACAGGGGCCCTGGCCCTGGTGGGCAGGCTGCGGCCCCCCTGCCTGCTGAGGTGTGCCAGTTGGTGCAGCTGTGAATCGCAGCTCCCTGCAGCAGACCATCGGAAGCGTTTCCTTGGAGATTTATGTAGGACAGAAGTTAGAAGTCCAAATCTGCGGTGCCCCACAAAGGCTTCTGAGGGCGTAAATAGGCCCCGCTTCCCTGTCGGGCAGGCATTTCGTGTGGCCTCCTGCTCTTGGAAGCTGTTAGAAAGTGACCGCTGATGCCCAGGCACTGGCAGGGCCTGTGACCCCAAGAAGAGCAGAACCAGTGCTCTGGGGGTTCCCCTACCAATGTGGGCATCGCACTTGGACTTCGGGTACAAGAATGATGGTCCTGGCCAGGCCTTT
Organism: Glis glis; assembly: GCA_004027185.1. Taxonomy (NCBI): domain Eukaryota; kingdom Metazoa; phylum Chordata; class Mammalia; order Rodentia; family Gliridae; genus Glis; species Glis glis. The sequence continues at coordinate 44,148 of PVJS01003678.1, forward strand.
GGAGAACTGCTGTTCCTCTCTTATTACAGATGGGGAAACTGAGGCCAGAGGGGCAGTGAATTCCTCTGGGTTGCACAGAGGCGGCCAGAGCCAGGACTTGAGCTGGAGTCTCCAACCTCTATGCTTGGGCACTATCCTCCATGTCCTTTCTTGGCTGAGTGTGGCTTCTGTCTATGGTGGCATTCGAAGCCCCTTCCTCTCCTGTGACATTTCTGTAATATGCCTAGGCCAAACCCAGCTGACCATCAGTTCCAGAGGACCCAGAGCTGGGGCTCATGGGTGGCTCCTCAGCGACTGCCCCAGAATGCCCGCAATGCTGACCACTGGTCAGCAGAGGGCTCTGAGGTTCAGGGTGGCGGGGCTGCAGCCCATCCTGGGTGGGAGAGGTACGGGGGCTCAGGTGTCCCCTGCACACCCCATCCTCCTCTGACGCTGAGTTTCCATGTCCTGTGCTGCTCTCCTTGGGGCTGTTTCCTGCTCAGCACTGTGGGCGTCCCGACGCAGGCTTTGCAGGGAGTCTTCCAGTGGGCCTTCTGTGGTGCTCAGTGGTAGAGGGCTTCTGCGCAGGAAGCCAGGGGCATCTACTTCACACCTTTCAGGTAGACTGCAGAAGTGCAAATAGAATCAGGCCCCAGGCTCCAGGAGTCTGGCTCTGCCCAGGCTCTGCTGCCACCCATGGGGGCTGCTGGGCAGCTCCCTGGCCCTCTTGGGGCCTCTGTCCGGTCTGTAGGAAGAACCCCCAGCTGACAGGGACTGGAGGGAGATGCAGTGGGGCCTCGAATAGGTGGCATGAGGGGTGCCTAGTGTTGTCGGTTGTGGTGACCATCCAGGAAACACAATAGAATGAGGAGGTGACACTCAAGGTCAGCTCTGGGTGAAGGAAGAAAGGACCCTCAGGGTTAGCACTGGGTGGAGTGGCTGCCACCCTGTGCAGAGCCAGGGCCTACGGGACATGTGAACACACATGTGGTGTTTCCACTGAGCACTGAGGAAACTGAGGCACAGAGAGGGGATGGGCTCTGCCCCCCCCCCAAGGTCTCAGGGAATGGCGTCCTTTGGTCCTTCTGCTGGCAATACCTACAAAGCGATGGGCAGGCCCAGCAGGGGGCTGCCCCCCCATAAGGGAAGCTCAGGCCCAGCGGGGCAGTGTGGCCTAGAGGGTAGTACGGGTCCCCTGCTCTTGATCTAAGCACATGGAGCCCAACCAGAGAGAATGGGGACTCAACAGGGGCCCCTTGGCTCAGACCCCGTCACCTGACCCTCTATTCCCCTGTTGCTCTTCAGAGAAGGAGATTAAACTCCTGGGCCTAGGCTCTTCCTCACCACAGAGCTGCCTACCCACCACCAGCCAGGCCCAGCACTCTTGAAGATGGAACTCTGCTTAAATGCTCAGAAAGGAGGCCTAGCAGATCAGAATCTTAGCAAATTAACATGTGCGGCGGAGGATTTTAATCACCGCCTTTAATCGCAGCCGGGGTAACGGAAATCATCTCCTGGCTGAGTGCGGGGGGTGGGGCCGGCCACGCGGATGGATTATTCATTAGAACCTGAACTTGGGTTTCACCCGGCTTTTCGGGGGGAGACTCAGGGCCTTTTGTCCACTCCAGGGGCTGCAGCCGGGCTGGCTCTGGGACCCTCCCCAGGGACCCGGTTGCCCGAGCACCCCCCAACCCCCATCCCCACTCTCAGGTCTGTCTTCAGCTTTGATCTTCTGTCTCCACTCCCTTTTTGTCTCTCTCTGCCTCAGTTTCTCCCAGGGGACGCATGCAGCCCAGGTGTGGTGCATCCTGGGATCACCCCTCATACTCCCTGGCCACTGGTGCCACTGCTAAGGCTGTTCTCCCTCTTGGTTGTCTGGTAGACCCTGCCTTGCTCTAGGACTTTCTCCTGCCATGGCCAGCAAGGGACCTCCACTCAGACTCAGTGCTTGAGGGAGAAGACCCCTCGCTGGTGTGGCTCTGCCAATGGGTGGACACAAACTTGGGACCACCAATGGGTGGTCACAAACTTGTGACTGCTGTGTGGGCATGAGACACAGTGTCCATCAGAGGGCAGGTCCCAGAGTCTGGGGCAGTGGCCACTCTGACCAAGGGGCCAGGGTCATAAGTGGCAGCAGAGGGGGAAGGCCGCCTTTTAAGGATGCCAGGCAGCAGGGCCCAGGGCTTTCCTCGGGCAGGACCCGGATGGCAGCAGAAGGCAGTCATACCTGAAGGCAGCTTGTGTCCCCCTGTGCGGGCCTGTCCACCTGCCTGGCCTTCCCAACCCCGGCCGGGCCCGGCATCCCCACTAACCACCCAGGCCCCTCTGCGGTGCTGGGGTCCTGCCAGACCACTACAGGCAGAAAGAGGAACTTTCAAAGCATCATTCATGAGCTGGAGTGAGGGACATGGAAAATAGTGCTTCTCTCAGACGCGGGACGCAGCAAGTTAAATCCCCACAGGTCCTGGACGCAGCAGGGCTTGCTGGCCCCACGGAGGAGATATGGGGCAGGGCGGCTCAGCACCAGCCACAGACTCTGCCCCCTGTGAACCCAGCAGGCCCCGCCCCAGGGCAGGCATAGGGTGGGGGTATAGTGATCAGAGGGACCCTGAGGCTGCAGTCAGGGGTCATTTGGCTCCTGCCCCCCCGGGGGGGGGTGCAGCTTCCCCTGGGGTAGGAGGGCCTCCAGCCTGGAGGGAGAGGAGGGCAGGATGGTTGGTGGGTGGTCGCTGGAGCCACTGGGAGGAGCGAGCAGCCGGCTTCACCTCCCCTACTGGTCTCTGGACGGAGCTGGCCCGGCGCCCGCGGGAGACCCCCTACCGGGTTCACTCCAGTCCCACCTGCGGCAGCCTCGGTGGGCCAGGAACCCGGCAGCCAATGGTTAAGGGTGGGCGGCGCTCCCGCGGGAGGGGCGGTCCCGCGGCGGCCGAGGCGCCTCACCCCGCCCCGCCCCTCCCATCTCTTCCTTTGCGGGCGAGGCGGCTTCAGCGTGCGGGCAGCAAGCTTTGAACCGGAATGGGCGCCGTGCGCGGGGCGCCCCGGCTCAGGCTAGGGCTTGGGGGACACTGGGGGCCAGCACAGGGCCCTGGCCCCCTCGGGCTGTGCCGGTAACAGTGGGGTTGGTGCCCGCGGGTCATGGAAGAGCCTGGGCCACCCGGCGGGCTCAGCCGGGACCAAGGTAAGAGGGGCAGGAGGGTCCCAGAAAGGTAGCTGTGACTCTCCTTGCCAGGATCCCAGGGCCAGAGCTGTGCACTGGAGACCCACTGACACCCCGAGGGCAGTGCTTAACCCCCTCCCCAGGGTCTCTGGGAACGCAGCCCGATGACCCCGTTCCCCACAGACTGCTGCACAGCCCTGTGCCCTCCCCCTGCCCCAGGGCTAGCATCTTGCAGAGATACCCGCCTCCCCCAGTAAAGAAGAGTACAGAGGTCCCGCTGGGCAGCGGGAGGAGGTGGCCTCCCGGCTGTGCTGACCCTGTCCCCTGACCTCCAGCATGCCCCAGGGACACCCACTGCCTGGAGGGGCAGGTCCAAGGATGTCAGGGGCTGTCTTTGTCCAACCCTGCTGGCTGCCTTGGCCTGAGCTTCAGTCAGCACCATGGACAGGGCCGCCCCGGCTTTCCCCGGGAAGGTCCTGCAGTCCTGTGAGTCCCTCCAGGTTTCCTGGAGTCAAACGTTCTTGCTCAGATCTGTCCCACTTTACTGACCTGGGAGCAGGCACTGCCCTAGGCGGTAATGCAGAAGGGCAGGAGTGCAGGAGCCCCGAGGCTGCCCAGGGCTGCCCGCAAGAAGGAGGCTGAGCACAAGAAGGGGCTGCTGGCAGGGCTTCTGAGCTGCACCATCAGTGCACGGTGGGGCAGAGCTTCTCTGGGACAGGGTCTCTGTCGGCCCTAAATGCAGCGCAAGCTCTGGGCCTGGGACCGGAGAGGCCAAGCACCAAGGGGGCCCGGCTACAGCAGGAGTGACTTAGGCTGGACAGCAGGAAGAGCTTCCTGACCACGGGCGGGCTTCCAAGGAGAGTAGGAGCTTGTCTTCTGACAGTGTGTTTGGATCCTCGTTGTTCTGGACCCCACTTGTTCTGCAAAGTGTGCTTGCAAAGTGTCCCCCAGTGCCTGGCCTGTGCGACTGCTGCAGGAATGCCTGCCCCTTCCCTCCCCTCTTCCTCCCTCCCTGGCTGAGATGCCCTTTATGAACTGGGGGGGGGCAGCGTGGCTGGTGTGGATGCAGCTGCCAGTACAGACCACTGGGCCCTCGTGGGTCCTGATGGACTTTATATCTGGTTGCACCTACTTCCCCAGTGTAGTGGCAGGGCTTCCATGGGTGGGTTGTCCCTGGGGAGGACCTGGCTGGCATGTTCCTGCCCATCGGGTACACAGAAAGCTCAATGGATCAATGTCCTGGGCTGTCCACTGGGCTCAGGACATCTGCTTGCTGATGGGGCAGGGACCCCAAGATCTGGGGGGACTTGACACATTTGGGGTTTGGAGCCACCAGAGGGAAGAGTCCTAGTCTAGGAGTGGAGGGGATGGCAGTGGCAGGAGTGGCCGGGGGCCCACCTCTATGCCTCCGTGCTCTGGGCGAGGCTGAGACACGATAGCATGGTCCTCTGAGTCTCGATGTGCAGCTGAGGATGGAGCAGATGGGCTGGCGTCCTAGGTCCGGCCCTCCATCTGTACCGCTAATGAGCTGATGACGAAGGTTCGCAGCTCCTGGCACCTTCCCCTGGAGAGCCGAGGTCTGCCTCTGCCCAGGCAGTGCCCTCTCCTGGGGCAGCTGTGGGGCATGGGGGAGGCCTCTCTGGGGCCAGAGCCCAGTGGCTGCACATTTGCTGAGGGCTGGCTGGGGGAGGGGTGAGGAGGGGGATGAGTAATTGGACGTGTCTGTTTCTTCCAGGGATTTTGCTTCCAACACAGCATACGTGGGCTCCGGGCCGGCTGGACATACTTCCTGTGTGGGAGAGGCGCGGGGCAGGGTGGGGGCAGTGGCACCATCCCCAGATGGGATGTTTTCTCTGGCTCCTGGGAAGTGACCCACCTGGGCAACTCCAGGTGCATAGACCCCACACCACCCAGGTGAAGGCCCCAAGATGGGCCTGTGTGGATGATGGTGGCAAGAGAGGTGAGCCGCTTAGGAGGCACAGGACTGGCCCAGGGGCCCACTGCAGAGGGGACTGGGTAGGCCCTTGGGTGGGAGGGTGGAGTCCCACTTGTGGGGCAGCAGGCCAGTCTGTCCTGGGGGAGCACTCTGTCTCACAGTCTGCTCAGATCTGGTGACCCATGGATATCCAGAGGACTCAGGGCATCTTGACTTGATGAGAGGCCAGGACACTTTGAGAAGTCAAACTTGGAGGGCCAGCTAAGTTTCACAACCCCGGCTCATGCCCGGGAGCTGTGGAGGGCTCAGGGCTCCGGAGGAAGCTGCTCCCTGGCCTGAGGAGGCCCAGGCTGCATTGGAAGGGTGGAGTGGCTGTGCTGGGTATGGATCCCAGGTGCTTAGCCTTCCCCTGCTTTCTGTCTCCTCTGGGCTCTGCCTGGCCCCACCCACCCAGAGGCAGCCCAGCCCTGCCAGCTGCGGTCATCCCTCCCACCTGGCCTGGGCTCCTGGTGGGTAAGGAGGGAGGCGGGGCTGGTTCTGCCCACTGCCCAGCCTCCTCAGAGCCTTCCTGGACCCTCCCTCAGGGTGGCAGCCCCTCCCCTCCCCCTCCTCCTAAGGGCTCCATCTGGTGACTTTTCTCACCCCCTGTGGCTGCTGCCCTGCTTCCTCTCCACCTCCTCCCCGCAGTGTCCTGGGCCAGACTCTGTCCCTGACACTGGCTGGGCACCTGCCTCCTGAGAGCCCAGGCCAGGTGGGTGTGTGTCTGCTCTGCCAGGCTCTGCTAGGGGAGAGGAGGTGGCTGAGCCCTCAGGGAAGCCAGTGGCTGGTGGCAGGGACAGGAGCCCCAGGGACACAGAAATGAGGGGCACCTGCGGGAGCAGGAAGCTGTGAAATGGGCTATTAATAGAGTCCTCTTCCTGGCAGGACTGTCGAACGTGATTAATGCCACCGCTGTGAGCTGAGCTGCCACACGCCACCAGCTGGGGATGGCTGGGAACTGTGAGGGGGCAGGAAGGGGAACTAGCCCCTGAGGGACTCTCACCGAGGCCAGGAATGAATGGAGGCTGCAGGCTCTGCTGGGCAGTCAGGGGAGGCCTGATGTTAGGGCCTCACTGGGATGAAGGCACCAGGCATGTGGCCCTTGGAGGCTGGCTGGGAGACAGCATGGACGGCTCTGGTTTGAGCAGAGGCCTGGGGCTGCCTGCACAAGAAAGGGCTGCTCTGGAGTAAGGTGCTGGGTGGTGGACACCCCTGGCCTTAGAGAGTGTTCTGTCCATTAGCTGCCACTGCCGGCTGCATGGGCCATCCACACAGCACCTTCTCATGCAGCTGGACGACATTAGACCTGTGACCCTCAGAAGTGCCTCCGTCCCTAACTCCCTGATGGGTGATGGGACACCAGGAAGGCCCTCTAGCCCTCCCTCTGGAGTGGGTGGGTGCTGGGTCCTGGAGTTGGTTCCACCAGCTAAGGATGTGCCAGGTTGCTGCCACCCCATGCCTACGCCCCAGCAGTCCAGGGCCTCCAGGAGTAGTGGAAGGCAGGGCTCAGGCCCGGGACGGGTCAGTGGTGTGGTGAATGGAGCTGAATGGCCATGGGAGCCCATTCCCACTTTCCAGGGTGCCTGGCGTCCTGACTGCCCCTGGGGTCTGAGTGCTCTGCCCACGTGGGTGCAATATAGTCTGTCTGGGCTGCCTCGGCTCTCTCAGTCCCTCCTCACTCCAGCGATGCCATGGAGTCGGGCCCTGCCACCCACTGAGCCCTCGGGTGGAGCCGAGCTGAGCTGCCTGCCCCGGGGGAGGACACTGCTGGAGGGAAAGGGTACATTCGATCCAGCAAAGCGCCCATCCCTGCTGTCCCTTCCCCAGGCTTCGTTGGGGGCAGCCCCAGGCCTGCTGACCCAGTCAAAGGACCCTGGGCTGGGCAGTGGCCATGCTTGCATGAGGGCTGAGTGGGCCCCAGCCCCGGCTCTACTGCCCCCGGGAACAGTCACAGCCCTGGGGTCCTGCTGGGGAGGGCTGGAGGAGCCGACTCACACTCCCTGATAAAGTAAAAATAGTTGGGGAGGAGGCGCCCAGACGTGCGGGGGGACGCGTTGCTTCTCAGACGTTTAAATAATCTCGGCCATATGTGTGTGGGCCCGTCCCTCCCTCCCGAGCGGCGCTGGGCCAGGGGCCGGGCTCATCCCGGTGGGTGCCGCTCTGGGGCTGGGGTGGGGGGCCGCTTCCTCCTTCCTCATCTCCTCCCCAGGCATAGTCTGAGCACCTGCTGCATGCTGAGCTGGCCCGCAGGAGGCAGGGAGGCAGCACCAGGAGGCTGCAGGGCTGCAGCGGAAGAGCCAGGGGAACCTTGGCCCTGATATCCCATGCGGATGACCCTTCTAAGTAGGGTGGACACAGGAAGGGCCCCTCTAAAGGGCCCTTGGGAAGAACAAAAAGGCCTCTAGGGGCCATAGCCAGGCCTGGGCGGGCCAGTTGTACAGCGGGGGCTGGGGCTGCATCTGGACAGGTCTGGGAGATGGTATGCACAGGGAGGTGGGAGATTGTCCCCATGCCCAAACCCCCCAGGTTGGCTAAGCAAAGGGGGTAAGTGGATAGGGAGCATGCAGTTCCTGCACCCCGAGCGTGCTGGGGGGGCACCTGAAGGTGGCCCGTACGTGTGTGTGCATGCACCACAAAGCCTGTGGGTTTTGTTGAAAGATTAAATTGATTTTCTAGCTTTCTCCAGGGAGAGGCGGAGGTGCTAGGCTGCCGCTGGCCTCTTGCTGACTGCAGCCACCAGGCTGTGTCACCTGCCGTGTTAGGACAAGATCGATCGCCACCACAAAAAGAGTCATACCAGGGCCGCCCTGGTTTCCAACAGTGGGGTTTTTCCTCCTTCAAGCAGCTGCTGCCATGTCCTGTGTGGGGCTGGGGAAGGAAGGAGCTGGGACCTCAGGGATGCACTTTTTGACCCTGTGGGATCTGCGGCAGAGACAGGGAGGATCCCGGAGGTGGGGGAGTAGGGGGCTCCTGTTTCCTGGCAGCTGCCCAGGCCAGGCTATGTATAGGGTCAGCGGGTACAGGGCTGAGCCAGGAAGGGTCACAGAACCCACCGCTGCGGTCAGTGTGGGGCCTGAGGCCCACGGAGCCCTCCCCGTCCTCCCAGCTTCACATGGCCTGGCACAAGTCCTCTGGGACCGGCTAGAGCTGGCTGAGCCCTGGAGAGAAGGACCCGCCATACCAGTGCTGGAGAAGGCCGTGAGTGCACCGGCTCCCATCCCCTCCCTGAGTAGGCCCTCTCTGTCCATCCTGCATTCCCCCGAGCCCACACTCATCCAGTGAGTGCCTGGCTGGGCCCTGTTGTGCAGGGACAGAACGGGGAGCAGGTCCCCGTCCTTGCCTGAGGAGCTCCCAGGGTTAGATCTGCTCTTGGTGGCTTTGAAGGAGCCATGTGGCCCACACAGGGGGTGCAGCCTGAGCACGAGGGACCTGGGGGACAGCGTATGAGTCCCTGCCCCTCCCTAACCAGGGCTGCCAGCCCCACCTGGCCTGGATGGGGCCTGAGTAGGCTGGATGCAGGTACAGCCTCCATGTGGACGTGTAGCCAGGTACGGCGGCTCCACTTCCCCCACCCCCCCTGAGCCCTACAGGGCCACGTGGGGCAGCTGGGCTGGGGAGGCAGCGTCAGGTGTACTGGTTCGGGCTGGGGAGGGAGCCAGGCTGCCTGGGGTGTGGGCCATGGTTAGAGCCCTCCACCTTGTGAGAACTGTTCTCACCTCCCTGTGGGTGCTCAGGGCAGCTGCTGCCCGGCTTGGGGCAGGCAGGGTGAGCTCTAGAGTCAGCATAGAGGGGGATGGGGGAAGCCCAGGTGTGAAAGGCACCTTGGGGGCCATCGAATCCCTCCATGACCTTGTTATGGGGACGGGGGAGGGGGTGGCCTCCAGGAGCCGGCCAGGTCGCTCTCAGGCCATATCTGGGCTGGGGGTTTCTCTGGGCCGGGGACCTGGACCCTGAGTGTAATTCTGGGCTGCTGGTGTGGCTCTGTGAGGATGGGGGTCCTGGATGGATTGGGGGCCAGGGCTGCACCCCCACCTCATGTACCTCTGTGCCAGGAGTGGGTGGGGGCAGGAAGGTCCTGCTGTGTCTCAGTGGGATAGAGCTGTGCTCTGGGGGTGACATGCTGTCCAGGGCCAACATTCCCCTCTGACGTCCCCTGGCCTGGGGTACTGGCCCTCTTAGTGGCTGTGGTTCTGTGTCCATCTGTTAGAAATAACTTTTTACGGCGTCTAAAGAAACGGCACGTGTTCGAAAATTGCTTGGCAAGGTGATTATACTTTTTTGCAAAAAAGGGTGCTCCCAGATGTGTGAGAGAGCACGCTTCACCAAGAACCCAGTGGGTCTTGTATCCCTAACGCAAGGCTCCTCCTGCGCTGAACTCCTATTGGTCGAAGTTGCAGCTTCACATTCTTCCCGGTCAGCTACAGGGGAAGATGGGGGAGGGTCGACACCTGTAATCTCTTAGGAGATGTTAATTTGGGGAAGGAATGTAAGTCCCTACCAGGTTACAAAATGGCCGTTTAAGCGAAACTACCTCCTTTGACAGAAAAGGTACAATTATATTCTCACACATCTGACTCATGTAGTGTCACAGGTGGGCGGGGGTCACCTTGGTCCCCAAGGGCGGTGGAGGGGGCCTCACCGGCAGAGCCCTGCATGGGGCGGATTAGCTGGGCCTTTGCCTAGTCAGGGGAGGATTATGGCCTGGGGCCGCTGAGGAGGGGTTAGAGAATCTGGGGTGCAGGGGCTCTGGCCCTGCATTGAGGGTCTGGGACCAGGCCCACTCACTCTGCTCCCTCCCAGTGCCCCTGCCCAGGCACCCAAGCCCCCTCCCCTGGTTAATAGCGGGAGACCAGTGAGTGGCTGAGAGCTGAGGCCATGACCCGAGGAGGAAGGAGGGCAGAGGTCGCCAGCCCTGGGCAGCTTTGAGGAAGGGGCAGGAGTGCCCCTGCCTGGGACAGGCCCAGGTGAGGGAGCCCTGAGGGCAGAGGAGAGCTGGGTCTTCCTGGATAGAGGGAGCCTGAAGGCTCTGAGCAGGGAGTTAGTGGCCGAGCCACATGGAGAGCCACTGATGGAGTAGGGGTGGCAGGAGAGGGGATGTCAGTGTCACCCCATGCCCTGGGTAGAGGAGCATGGGGAACTCAGGGTGTCGGTTACCCCACCCTGCCCAGCCTTGGGGTCCCCAGCGGGCCCCACGTTTCTAGGTACTTGGACCCACCTCCTGACCCCAGCTCTGGTCCCGTCGCTCCCTGGGGGTTCCAGGCTGCCCCTACACAGGCTGTGAGGGGCTCCTATACCTTGTCTTCCTGGGGACTCCATAAACTGTCACCCCTTCCTGTTTCAGCAGCTAATGGTTCCCCAATTCGATTCGAGGTGGAAAGGGCAGGCCATGGCTGACCTCGGTGAGCAAATGAAGCAGGGCCTCTGGCCACGGCTCCTAATTGGGTTCTGGGTTTGGCTTAGAGTTGATTACATCCGCTCTGGCTAAGCCAGGACCGGTAGGGCGGGCTCCAGCAGGGGGACCAGGGGTCCTTGTCACAGGGGTTGCTGTGGCTGTGGTGTGGTCATTTGGCAGAGGCTCACAGGGCTGAGCTGCCCCGTAGTATGGGGTCTGGCTGGGGGAGGCCGCTGGGATGCCCGAGACCCTGGCGCCCTCTGTTGCCCCTCTTCCCACCTCAGGCCACCCAGAGCACCCTTGGCTCCTTGGGGCATGCCTGCCCCAGGCTGCCTGAGGTTGGTGTGGCCTTCACTGGGTCCCGTGGCCAGCTGACCGGCAGGTGGACGGGCCCTTCCCCAGGTCAGGAAGCTGTCCCAGGAGTGCCCAGCCTCAGACTTACCCTGCAGTGATGAATGTGCCCTGGTGTGGCCCTGGTGGGCGTGGAGAAAGGTCAGGCTGGGGGGCTGGGCTTTGGGGAGCCGGGGAAGGAGACAGGAATTGTAGGTGCAGGTTCAAGGACTCACGAACTCTGGCCCACGTGGGGAGTCACAACAAAAAGGGGTCCTGTGCCCTGGGTCCAGCCCCCCTGGGCCAGAAGGGTCTGGGCAAATGGCCCTGCCCTGGCTCAGCTCTGGCCCCAGCTGCAGACGGCTGGTCACCGGGCCCTGGGCTTTGGGATAACAGGCTCCTGCTTCTGTCCCACCTCTGGGTCTGCTTGCTTCCAGACTCTGGGGATCCACTTGGAGGTCCCTGAAAGTGAGAGGAAGATGGGGGGTGAGAACAGAGAGGGAGAGATAATAGCCTTGGGCAACCAGCATGGGCAGGATGTGGGGAATGAACACAGGCAGACCACCCTAGGCCTCGCGGGGTGTCTTTGGGTCCTGGGAGGGCCCTGTCTGTCCTGCTGTCCTTCCTCCCTGAGCGGAGGCTGGTGGCCTGGGGCCTGGGATGACCTGCTGCCTTCCCTGGGCCCTCCTACAGCTGGGCGTTCCCTGGTCTAAATCCTCTGGGCAGCTGGGCTGGATCCAGGCAGGATTAGCAGGGATTGGCCCGAGGGTGGGCAGGCCAGGCCCCGCAGCTCCCCAGCCCCTGGGATGCAGCTCCCTCCGGTGCTCCTGGGGGCCTTGGAGGGTGGGTGGGCTGGCCTGGGGGCCATCAAGGGCCTCAGGGGGCAGCCAGGTCAATGCCGGTGGGGCCTGGGGACAGCCCTGGGGGGGCTTCCAGAGGCTCCGAGGGAGAGGAGGAGGGGGCAGAGGAGAGAAGGAGAGCCCCAAGGAGCCCTTGCGCCCAGCCTCGCCTCTGCCTGACCTACTGCTGAGGGCCCTCTCTGGCCTCCGTGAGCCCCCCCCCCAAATTATCTGGGCATGTCTGGCCCCCAGCTATCGATCGCCAGCCGGGCCACAGGAGCAGTGGCCTGCCTTGCAGAGGTGCTCCTCTGGGTTGGAGGGAGTGTGGTGGTGGCCCCGCAGTGGCAGCTCGGCACACTAGGTAAGAAGGGCCGGGGGACTGGCCAGACCCCGTGGGCTGTCCAGGAGCCTGGGGAAGGTAGGGGCTGCTCTTAGAGGTGCAAAAGGCTTGGGGTCTCCCATCCTGACCCACACCAACCTCTAGTCTCTCTCTGGGGGTCACTGGCCACTTCACCCTCAGCCATGCAGAGAAGCCCAGAGTCCCCTGACTCCCTGAGAGGGGCTGGAGGCTGAACCCAGGCGGAGGGCTGTGCTGGGTGGGCACTTGGGTGTTCCAAAGCTCTCTCTGAGAGGGCCCTTGGCACTCTGCGCGGTGGGGGAGAGCAATGGCGCCTTCAGCCCAGATAGGGTGGGCCGGCCAGCTGGTGCTGACAATGCCCTGGGGCCGTGAGACTCAGTGGGAGTGGAGAGTTGCAGGGAGGCTGATGGGAAGGTCCAGTGTGTGTCCCAGAGGCCCTGCCAGGGTCGTCTGCCTCGCCGATCCCCGCTCCAGCTGGCAAAGCAAGCCTTATCCGGCCACCACCTTCCAGAACTCTCTATGGGCCTCCAGGGCCTGTCTCTGTTCCCTGTCTCCCCTGCCCACAGCACCTTACCTGCGCCTCACCTGTGCATCCTCTGGAGGGCCCATCCTCCCTGTGTGCCCCCCATGCCGGCAGCCCCTTCCTCTTACAGTGAGTGCTAGCTTCCTCCAAGCAGCTCTCCTGGCTGGCACTGCCCCTGGTCCTCTGCAGGGCTCACCCAGGGGGTCCCTCACTGTGTGTATCTCATGGGGTTAATTACTCTGAGCATCTGCTGGGTCCTGGGTTCTGTAAGCAGGTGTCCAGGGCCTGGGGGCTGATCTGTCCTTGGGCTGGGGCCCACCCATCCTGGCCTGGACTCCCTGAAGCCTGCAGCCCCTGTCCTGGGTCCTGGACAGAGGAGGCAGGTGGACAGGAGGGGGGCAATAGAGGACTCAAATTAGCACTGCAGCCTCCCAGATCTGCACCCTGGTGTGGGCCTCCCTCCATGGGCTATGGGAGGTAGACGCACACAGAGCCATTCTTGCTGCCCAGGGGTGGTGCTGACTTTCCTGGGGATGCCACAGGAAGGGGTTGCAGGCTCTCAGGAATGGCCCATGGCTGGGGCCAGCAGCTGGGCTGGGCATGGGGTTGGTGCCTGCCTGGGGCCTACCCCGTGCCCAGTATGGGGGTCTCTTCTGCACAGTGACTCCTGGGAACCGAGCCAGTCACTGGTCCCTGTCCCCAGCTGTGGGCTTGCAATGTTTGTTCAATGTCTGAGTGATGGCCCCCTTGGGCCCTGGTAGTTGCTGGGACTGGTCTTGGTGTTAGCGGGATGGGCCGCGGCTGAGCCGGGAGGAGCAGGTCCTGCACGGGACATCGCCTGTCCCAGTCCCCAGGGCCATCAGGGGAGAGGTGGAGGGAAGCCCTGGGGTCTGGCCTCAGCTCTACAGTGGGCAGTAGGTCAGGGCCTCTGTGTCCCCCTTGGGTACTCAGGGTTCAGACAAGGGGTGGGGGGCTGCTGCAGCTCTCACAGCCCCTGTCTGTTTGTCTCTATGTTATCTGTCTGTCTAGTGGAGCGATGCATGAGCGCCATGCAGGAGGGGACCCAGATGGTGAAACTTCGAGGCAGCTCCAAGGGCCTGGTGCGCTTCTACTACCTGGACGAGCATCGCTCCTGCCTCCGCTGGCGGCCCTCACGCAAGAACGAGAAAGCCAAGAGTGAGTGGGACGCACGAGGGACAGGCCCAGCCCGGAGCGCCAGGGGCAGCAGCCTCCCAGAGCAGCTGCTGGACAGCCGGGGGCCGAGACCCTGGGCCCTGGACATCTCTAGGCTCAGCTGGCTCTGTAGTTCCACAGTGGCCTCTGCACTGGTCAGGACCCTTGCCTGGCTGCCCACCTGCCACAGCTCTGGGACTCAGTAGGGACTGGGTGGCCCAGTGTCTGGCCCTGTGTCAAATGCTCAATGTGGATTAGGAGCTTCCCCAAACAGAGAAGGGGACCACAGCCAGGCACACTGGGGTGGGGCTTGGGTGCCAAATGTTGGCCCAGGTAGCCTGGGGACCACTTGGTGTGGGGTCTGAGCTGGACAGCTTCCTGCAGGGGACAGATAGGCAGAGTTGGGACCTGCAGAGGACAAGGTGGGGAACCTGGGTAGAGAGAGACAGGAGTCGTAGGCTGGGAGAAGGGTGTTTCCAGTATTCCCTCCGGCTTTGCTGATGGGCAGGACCCAGGTGTGCCAGGGCATGGCCTAACCCAGTGGTTGCCAAGGACACTGCCCAGAGCCCCAGGAGAGAACCATGCTGCCAGAGCCCCAGGAGGGCCCATGGCAAGGGTGTCCTGGGCTGGCCCAGGAGCCACACAGACTGCCCCTGGGCCAGGGAGGTGGCACCACCTTAAGGCTGCACAGGCAGAAGGAGCCCCAGCACCCAGTCAGGAGCGTCTCTCTGTGCCGGGCACTGTCCTTGGCACTGGGCATCCTGCAGGAAGTCTGACGCCAAGCTGGCGTTCTAATGGTGAGATAGGCCAGTCCCTAACATGCCCAGCGTTGTAAGAAATGCAGCGGGAGGCGGGAGAGCAAGGGAGGGGGCGGATGCCGGTCAGGGAGGCCCCGGAGGCGGGGTGGCATGAGGGGTAGAAACAGGCTCGGCCCTCCCAGCCTGCCCCCACCCCTGGACATCCAGTTAGGTGCTTGGAGCCCACCCTGACGTTGGAAGGGTTCCGAGGAGGAATAGCAGGGGCAGTGGTCCTCTAGACCAAGTCTAGGCCCACAACCCCCCACTGCCTCACACAGGGAAGTGGAGAAAGGCTGGCCAGTGGGGATGGCGAGGTCCCGACTGTGTGGATCCCGGGTGGCTGCAGCCCAGAGGGGACGCAGGCTGCCCGTGGCCTGCACATCTGGGAGGGGTCCTGCCAGAGGCACAGAGACAGATTCTAGAAGCCTCTCTGAGCTCATCTTCTCCTGGAAACTCAGCTTTAGAGCAGAGGCTCTGTGGGGTGCTGGAAGCTGCAGCTGGTAATAAAATCCTGGTGGAACCTGAGCTGGGCATGCTCAGCTCACCCCACGGGCCTCCCTGCAGCACCCAGCTCCCACACCTGCTGTGCGGGGCCTGGGACAGAGGTGGCTGCCGGAACCCCGCGCCTGGCCAGCAGTTGCCTTTCTCAGAACTGGGAGGTGAGCTGGTCAGAGCTTGGTGGTGGAATTGGCTCATCAGGCCGCCTTACTGTGGGGTCCTGGTGAAGAGTCCTGAACCAGCCAGATCCCTAGGGCTGCCGGGGGCAGGTGACCCTCTCCCTCATGTGTGTGTGTGTGTGTGTGTGTGTGTGTGTGTGTGTGTGTGTTTGACACCAGAGGGAAGGAGAAGAGTCTGTGGGGTCAGAGCAGGGCTGAGCACACTTGCCCTCTGAGCAGGCTGAGGGGCTCCTGTGTAAGGGCTGGTGGGGGGCTATGGCTGTGGGCACAGAGCTCCAGGCTGCTTGGTCCCTAGCAGGTGGAGGGGGGGGGGGAAGCTTGGTCTCCGGGAGGGAGGCCATGACCCGGTGCCCTCCCACCCGCCCGCAGTCTCCATCGACTCCATCCAGGAGGTGAGCGAGGGGCGGCAGTCGGAGATCTTCCAGCGCTACCCCGATGGCAGCTTCGACCCCAACTGCTGCTTCAGCATCTACTATGGTAGCCACCGTGAGTCGCTGGACCTGGTGTCTCCCAGTGGAGACGAGGCACGCACCTGGGTCACCGGCCTGCGCTACCTCATGGCTGGCATCAGTGACGAGGACAGCCTCGCCCGCCGCCAGCGCACCAGGGACCAATATCCTTGAGCACCAGGGCTGGGGCAGACTTCAGGGCAAAGCCCTCGCCTCTCCTCCTGGGCGGGGTGCCCTGCCCCTTGCCGGGTCACATGTCTGGAAGGGGGCCTGTGGGCCGGGGTCCCTGGCTTCTTGCTGCCGTGGCAGGATGGCGGGCGGAGGGTCACGTCAGGCCCGCGGACCCGCATTGGCCCCTAACTTGGCACCAAAGTGGCTGAAGCAGACGTTCGATGAGGCCGACAAGAACGGGGACGGCAGCCTGAGCATCGGCGAGGTCCTGCAGCTGCTGCACAAGCTGAACGTGAACCTGCCCCGGCAGAGGGTGAAGCAGATGTTCAGGGTGAGCTGAGGGTGGCTGGCCTTTGGGGCTACCAGTGTGACCAGCCTGCCTGAGCTCGGAGGGGTCCTCGCTGTTGCTGCCCTGGGTGGTCTTTAGCAGACAGGGTGCAAGGCGGCTTGGCCAGCCATCCTGGGCCAGGAAGGCCAGGAAGCCCCAGGGTGCCACCCCATGGCAGCTGTCCAGGGGCCTCTCTGCCAGCTCTGGGGAAGGGGGTTGAGCACTGGCACAGGCCCTGCACAGGTGGGTAGACTAGGCAGTCGGGGCAGGCTCCCAAATGCAGCTGCACCCCATTTCCAGGCCCCCACGACCCTGATCTTAATGAGGATGTGCCAGTCCGGGCAGCAGCTCTCAGCCCCCCACGCTGCCTTGGCCCCAACCAGCCTGATGTTAGAAGTTATAAAAACGCATCCCTCAGCCAAGCGGAGGCCTCTATTGTCTGTAATTAGTTCTCTCTTTCCGGAACCTCTGCGGGGGAGAGGAAGTCTGCTGTCAGCAGGTCCTGGTTTGGGGCAGGAATGGGCTGAGCCAGCACACTTGGCCTCGGCCTCCTTGCCTTACTGTAGCCTGGAAAGGGGGCTCTGTGAGTCTGAACTCACAGGTACACATTGCACGCATGCACACGCGCACGCGCACACACACACATTCTCACAAGCACACACGCACGAACACACTCTTGGCCTGACAGCTCTGCCATGTCCAGTCTCTGGCAGCTCCTGCCTGTCACGCTAGACAGGTGGTCATGCCTGGCTGGAGCGAGGAGAGCAGAGAGCGCTGAGCAGCGCGTGTAACGCTGAGGCTCTCAGGAGGCCTGACCCCAGCCCAGAAAAGCTCGGAGTTGCAAGTCTACGAGTGAGGGCCAGGAGCAGGACGCTCTCAGACTGCCTACTGCGGAGGACTGCGGAGGACTGCGGAGGCTTGCAGGGCCCCTCCTGAGCCCCGATGGGGACAGAGGCTGCCTGGGCAGTGGGACTGGCTGACAGCTCACACCTCATGCCTGCCAGGGGCTGGGCCATCCCCACCAACTTCCAGGCCCCTGGGGCAGCTCTAGGGTGGGCCGGCCCTTCCTCAAGGTGAAGACCCTGGGCAGTGGGAGGAGGGGGAGGAGGACAAAGGCCCTGTGGGATCAGCCGAGCGTGCCTGTGTGTGAGCGGAAGTTTCCAGCCCCAGAACTTGGCTTGAATTCTCTGCTGATAGGTGTCACAGCCCATGCTGGCCTGCCCTGTTGTGAGGACACTGGGCCGCTGGCACTCCACAGGCCCCCAGAGCTGCTGTACAGTCTCAGGCCTGGCGGTGTCCTGGTTCCACCAGATTGCCTGGAGGAAGCCCTAGGTGGAGGGGAGACACTGAGCCGGGCCAGCAGCTGGGGCTGGCAGGTGGGCCCGAGCTGCAGGGCTCTGGAGAGGAGCCAGGCAAGGGGCTGTTGCGCTAGATCCGTGGGCCTTGGACCCCAGACCCCATGTGGTTCAGACCCAGTGGCCTTGTCCATGGTGGTCAGCCGGTCAGAGACAGCCCTGCCTGAGACGTGGCCTCCAGCCATACTCAGGTCCCTCGATAATTAGCATCAATTCAGTTGTAGAAAAATCTTGATATTACTTCCGACTGCCTGGAACAGCCTAATCAGAGTAGAGATCGGTGTGGCGGATGGAGTGGCTTTGACATAATTTCATTAAACCCGAGAATATTGGAATGTAGGACTGACCAGCACACTTGCCCTCGGGCCTAACTGCTTACGAGCCCCTGGGGGCCCCCAGAGTGGCTCAGCAGAAGGCGGAGGGAGAGGCGCTTCATGCTGCCCTTCTCAGCAGGTCAGGAACTTTTCTGGGGCCGGGGCCAGGCCTCCTGAGAGGCTCTGTCAGCATTTACACTGGCGGCTGAGGGGCAGGAGCTCCGTGCTTGCTGAGAACTAGGCCGATTCCCTCCCTGGACTTTGGCCACGCTGCCCAGCCACTCAGTGGCATGGCTCATCTCTGGGAGAGTGACTGGCTTGGCTCCTCTGTCACAAAGAGGCCCTTGGACCTGCGGTGTGTGCTGGTCCAGATGTCCTGGGTAAGAGAGGTCAGCTCGCAGACTCGGGGCTGCCTCCAATCTAGCGTCAGACACACCAGCGTCCTGGCTGTTGTCTGCTGGGCCTGGTGCATGTGGCTCTGGGCCCGGCCTGGCCTTGGTGTGGGTGCACAGCATGGCCACCAGGGTCCTGCTGCAGATCTGCGTCAAGGCCAAGCCTTGGTGCTGGGAGTGGCAGAGCACAGGGAGGTCAGGGCTTGCCGGCCCAGAGCCCCCTCTCGTGGAGGACGGGGACACGGGGACAGGTGGGGCTGCCGTGCTCACTGGCGATTCTCCTGGCATAGAGGGGACCTGGCACCATCCTTTGGCCACTCTAGAATGTGTGGCCACGTGGGGAAAGGCTGTTCTGTGGCTGGCACATCCAGCGAGTGCTGCTGTCCGTGGTATTGGCCCTGCATCTGTCCCTCTCGACTGAGGAGGTGCCCTGGACTCCCACCTGTAGACACGGACACTAGGCCGTCTAGCTCAGAGGCTGGCCCCTGTGGTCTGCTCCCCCAATGCTCATCCTAGGCTCCTCCTGGCCTCCCTGGGAGACCTGTGGTGGGCTGCCGAGAGCCAGCCCTCCCCAGCCCACAGATGGCTCTGGAAAGACCCCACTGGGGTTCACCTGGGGGCCCCGTTAATGGAGTGCCTATGGTCGTGGTGTGGTATGTCTGTTTTCAGGAGGGCTTTTCCGCTTCACAGGGGACTGAATCTGGAACTTCTGAGGAGGCCTGAGGACTCAGCCTGTGTCTGTGGACACCTGCTGGCCAGGCACCCATCTGCCCAAGCCTGGGGGTGACAGGGCATAGGCAGAACCTGCCTTCATGGCCTGTGGAGGTTCGGGATGGGGCAGGAGGCTGAGCCCTAGCTGAAGCACAGTCTGGGCCCCCAGCGCCCTCCGTGAGGCTGAGCACCGGGGCAGGTGTATATCCAGCTGTCTGGGCCTCCTTAGCCCAGCACGTGCAGCACTGCTGCTCTGCAAAGTACAGGCCCTCTGACCAAGCACGCCACACTGAGTGGGGACAAACCTGAGTGCCAAGCCAGGGCTCCAACGCCTGCAAGCAGGTGTGGACTTGCCCTGTCCCCCCACCTGGCCCAGGATCTGGCCAAAGCCACAATCTTTAAGGCCGGAGGCTATCGATAGGCCCCTTCTGCTGGGGCCTTTCTGGACCATTCCCAGGGACCTCTAAGGACCCTGTCATACCTCAGGCTTCCTCTGGGAAGCCTCCGGTGACTGGGCACCCTTGAACTCTGGCTCTGCCCCTGGGCTGAGGCCTGGGGCAGTACAGTGTGTGAAACCTCAGCCTCTCTGAGGCTCCCTGAGCCCATGGAGGCAGGATGGAGGCCACGGCAGGGTAGAAGACAGCAGCTAAGACCACTTACCTCTGCCATGAGACCTGAGCCAGGACACTGCCGGGCCTGGTGCATTTCTAATTAGCTGGTAACCGCAGGCTTTAGGGCACAGAGCCAGGGCGGAGGTTAGCTGCAGCATGTGGTGTCGGCTCCCAGGACGGGGTGGTGGTGACCCCAGTGTGGGCTGGTTGTGTAGGGTTTGGTTGCAGGTCAGTCCTTCAAGGCACGGAGAAGGGGAAGGTGATCATATCTGTGTTTACTGGGGTCACTCAGTGACTTTTTGGTGGGAGGGCAGAGGGGAGCCAGTGAGCTTTGTGTGCCCAGAGGCGACAGGTGGTGGCGTGGACAGTGGTGGAGGAAGGGAGGCTGGGCTCAGCTGGGGCTGGACTGAGGAGTGGGTGGGTATGCAGGGCCCCTGAATGCAGCATGGTGGTGACCAGAGGCCTCTCCTTGCAGGAAGCGGACACAGATGACCACCAGGGGACCCTGGGCTTTGAGGAGTTCTGCGCCTTCTACAAGATGATGTCCACCCGCCGAGACCTCTACCTGCTCATGCTCACCTACAGCAACCACAAGGACCACCTGGACGCCGCCGACCTGCAGCGCTTCCTGGAGGTGGAGCAGAAGGTGAGGGCCCGGGTGCAGCCTCGGCTTCAGCTGCCATGCGCGGCATGCGCAAGCCCGGGGTCAGCCCAGGCCTCCTAATTGGCTGCAGTTCCTACTTTCCCGGGTGTGTGCCGGGGGCTGCCGTGAGGGTGGGGAGGTTGGTGCTTTCTCCCCGAGGGCCTCTGAACGGCTCTGTCCTGACTGCAGACACCCCGAGTCTCCAAAGGGTGCCCATAGCTGGCCCGTGGCACCTACTTCGTGGTGAGCATCACACAGACGAGGGTCCTGTGGCCCAGCCTTTGAGAACTGCCCCTTACCCACAGTGGCCAGCTACAGGGGCTCGGCTGGCTCTGGGCCTGCAGTCACCTGCACTTGCCTGCTTGTTCAGCAAACACCCAGACGTACCCCGGTGCTACCCCTTTACCTTGACCCAGGAAGTATGTCCATCCCTAGAGGCCCATGCCAAGGCCGGTGCTCCCTGGACACGGCCCCTGGGTTGCCACTGCCCACTCTGGTGGCAGGCCCAGCCTGGTGTGGGAGAGAGCACCCCTCTGGGAGGGGCTCAGACAGCTTGTGGCCCCACCTCGGGGCTGACACAGGGCACCCTGAGATCCAGTTTCCTAGACTGCCTCCCTGGGACCCTCATGCCCTCTCCAGGGAGGAGGGCAGACTTGGGGCCCGGCCACCCTGCCTGGGGACTGCTCAGGGGCCCTTTGCTCTGCTCAGCCACGTGCCTCACGGGATGGGCCACAGGCCACCGCCACAGCAGTGTGGGGACCGGTGACAGACAGCAGGAGGAGCAGCCTCGGGAATCCCAGACCGGGCTCCTGTGGGCTTTATCCAGGATTCTCCCACCTCTGCCACGATTGGCGCCGTGAACCACCCGTCCCACCCCACAAGGCTGCCCCAAACCCAAGCTAGCCTTAGGGGCTGCTCCGGGCCTGTGTTTTGGGGTTCCCTCCCTGCCTTGCTGTGTTTGCTGGGCCCCATCTCATGGAGGCCACATTTGCCCCCGCCCCAATCCTGCTGGCAAGGCAGCCAGCCTGGCCACTGTGGGCAGCGTCAGTATGGCTGTGGGGCGTGACCCTGCACACAGGCCCTCTGTCCTGGCACCAGCACCTGGGGGCAGAGGGTGGGCATGTGGCCCTGATGGGGCGTGGACAGAACTCACCATTCCCTCCCAGACCTTTGCTCCAAGCTTTCTAGAACTTCTCCCTGCAGTCTGGGGCGCAAACAATGTCCTCAGGGCAGGTGGTTTGAGCACTCAGCCCAGCAGCCTGACTCCGGGCTCCCCAAGGGCCATGGCTGACTCAGCTCTGACCCCACTTCGCCTACTCCCCCAACCTGTTGCCTCCCACCTGGTTCCGGGGACTTCCTGAAGTCCCTAGTGGGTATGCCTCGGGGGCTGGGAGCTCTAGTCTCAACTATGCAGGGCTCTGGGGTCACTCAGCCTCTGATGCTCAGGGCTGGACTTGGGTGCTCACAAGGGTCACTGAGCAGGGACTCGGGCAGGCGGTAGGACCTGGGCTGGGCTGGGCTGTGGTGAGGGTGCCAAGCAGGCACTCGGCTGACAGCAAGAGGCCAGGGCAAGACGCTCCCTGTGCTTGCCAGGCTCCTCTGAGTGGGATGGGGCTCCCTCTCCTACACCACGCTCGTATGGGTTTCAGCTCCACGCGGGCCCCCCGGGCATAGCTTTGGGATCCCTTCCATGACAGCGAGGGGTGGTTCCGCTGATGAGGCCAAAGACCCTTCCCATACTGAAGAATCCTCCGAGAAAGTTACGACTTTTTCAAATGTTTCTTTTTGTTTATCTGGTATTTCTGATGGTCTTTGTGTTTTGTTTTTGTTTTTAATTGGGGAAGAAGCGTGTGGCCCACAAAAGCCATGGGACCTACTCGTAATCCTCTGGCCACTGAGTCCCAGGCGTTGTGACATGAGGGGTGCCTTCAGTCCTCACCCGTCACCCCTCACATGGTGACCAGGGACAGGAGCGGGAGGCAGTAGTGATGGCGGTGGGAACATGAGGGACACTGCCTTAGATTGTCCCAGGCCAGTGGCTAGCCTGACTCCCGCCCCTGCTCTGGCCTAGATGAAGGGCGTGACCCTCGAGAGCTGCCGCGACATCATCGAGCAGTTCGAACCCTGTGCAGAGAACAAGAGCAAGGGGGTGCTGGGCATCGATGGTGAGTGCGCGCCACGCTCAGTCGAGGGTGTGGAGAAGGGCGGGGTGCTGATGGGGCAGCCTGCGGGCCTGGACGGGTGGCTTCAGGTGGTGGGGAAGGTGGTCCTGAGATGAGCCCCGTGACGGGGCTGACCCCCTTCCCCGCCATGCTACCTGCAGGCTTCACCAATTACACACGGAGCCCTGCTGGCGACATCTTCAACCCTGAGCACCATGGTGTGCACCAGGACATGACGCGGCCGCTGAGCCACTACTTCATCACCTCGTCCCACAACACCTACCTCGTGGGCGACCAGCTCATGTCCCAGTCTCGGGTGGACATGTACGCCTGGGTCCTGCAAGCTGGCTGCCGCTGCGTGGAGGGTGAGCACCCTCGGGGCCCGCACCTGCTCGGCCCAGGGGTCAGCCCTCAGCCCTGGGGCGACATCTCCTGTAGGAGATGGGGAGGGGCTGGGAGAGCCTCTTCCGTGTTCATCACTGAACAAGAGGACAGACGCTCTACGGTTGGAGTCCATGGACTCAGCCTCCCCGGGCTCGCGGCTGGGCCCTGGGGCTGACCAAGGTCTGCCTGCCACAGTGGACTGCTGGGACGGGCCCGATGGGGAGCCCATTGTGCACCATGGCTACACTCTGACCTCCAAAATCCTCTTCAAAGACGTCATTGAAACCATCAACAAATACGCCTTTGTGAAGAACGAGTGAGTGGCCAGGCCTGGGGGGCTCCGGAGTCGGGCTCCTCCTGCCCCTCCCATGTCCTTTCTGGGGGGCAGCAGTTATAGAAGTCAAGGTACAGGTTTTGTTTCAGCGTCTCTCTTTGAGGAGAGGGCAGGGGAGCGAGTGGGGCCACAGGTTCAGGGAGAGGGACGGCAGTATGTGCAGGAGCGGATGACAGCATGACAGGCTAAGACCGCATGGGGTACACACGCCCACAGCCCATTCACACACGCTCGGCGGCAACCCCTGGTCTCTGCCGCCCACAGCAGCGGTGGCTCCAGCACTAATTACCCCGGAGAAGCCACTCTGAGTCCAGACTAAATTTACTGTCACTCAGCTGTGGCTGCAGATACCGTTGAGGAAAATCCAATTTAGTTTCTGGAAATAGAAGACCGCCTCCTTGCTGTTAGAGTTACCTCCAAGTCCTGGCTAAACGAGGCTCGCAGCCCAGGGAGGAGCTGATTGAGTGAAGGAAGGCAGCAGAAGCCAGATTGATTTAGGAAATAGAAATGGCGGTCCCCTCTTGGGAAAGCTGGCCTGTGCCCTGTGACCAGCTGCAGGGGCAGAGGCAGCATGGCCTCTGCAGGGTGGCTGGACCCTTGGGATTGCAGTGGGAAGGTTGTTGCAGGGGAGGGGTGGCTGGGACACACGGGCCTCCTGTAGCTCTGAGGGGGTGAGGGTCTTTTGGGGCTTCAGGACAGAGCTCATACTTCATATGCCTGCCTAATTGTTGCAGCAGAATGCTCTTCTCCAGGCCCTGGGCTCCAGGCTTCAGTCTCTTGCCTGAAAAATGGGGAGATGAATACTTTTGCATCAATCCCTGCTTGCCTTGCCCACATCACATGATTGCCATCTCTTGCCCTGGTTCATGCCCTCTTGGTCTGGGTCATCTACATTTCTAAAAGGCTCATGATTGCCGTTAGCAAAAATCCAAGTAAAATGTGCACCTGGTTAAAAATAAACCAAGCCGAAAAGCTTATACTGAAAAGTCCCGTGCTGCACTCCTGTTCTGCACTGTGCTGGTAATGGCCATGTTCTATCAGATGGTGTGTTCCAGACTTATGTCTCCTTCTTTATGGAGCCAATGTCAGGACTCCAGGACCATTCACAGGACAGTGTATCGGTATTTAGGTCAAAGGAATTATATTTCTCACAGTTTATTCATTGCTCCACATTATTTAGTCCACATCATTTTTAAATCATGACTTTTTCAAATGTTTCCTTTTGTTTTCCTGGAGTTTCCAATTGCCTTTGTTTTTTTTTTTTTTCTTACTAGAAAGAAGCTCATGCCTTCTTTACTTGTCCCTAAGATCTCCCAGCTCCTCTTCTGCTCACTCACTTACTTTTCAAAGTCTTTGTTGGGCCACCTCTTGAAGCAACTGCAGAAGCAGCTTGGGAAAAAAAACCCTTTCTCATTCAGTGGTATATATTCACTGGGCTCCTATGGATGTGGGGCCTGGCCCTCTCCTGGGGTCCTGACCTCACCCTGCTCCTCTTGTCTTGGGACCATAGATACCCAGTGATCCTGTCCATCGAGAATCACTGTAGTGTTGTCCAGCAGAAGAAAATGGCCCAGTATCTGACTGACATCCTTGGGGACAAGCTGGATCTGTCATCAGTGAGCAGTGAAGACGCTACCATGCTTCCTTCTCCACAGATGCTGAAGGGCAAGATCCTGGTGAAGGTGAGCCCTCAGGGACCATCCGCACACCTGGCCTCTGACCTGGGGCCAAGCTGGAGTATCGCGCTCTCTGTAGGCAGATTTGGGGAGGTCAGGCAGGCCGTGCCCCTGACTTGGCCTCAGTCTCCCTGTCAGCACGGGAACTACCACATTCCCTTCCATGCTGATGCTGCTACAAGGAGGTGACTGGTCTGGCCTTTGCCCTGTGGCCTGTGATTCTGAGAGCAAGCTCCTTGTGGGTACCAGGTACTGGACTCTGTACTTCCTTCAGGGACCCTCCCATTGTCCACCTCCTCCTCCAGGGGAAGAAGCTCCCGGCCAACATCAGTGAGGACGCAGAGGAAGGCGAGGTGTCTGATGAGGACAGCGCCGACGAGATTGACGATGACTGCAAGCTCCTGAATGGGGATGTGAGTGGGCTGGGGGCCCTGCTCCAGGGGCATGGGGGACAGCCCACAGCCCCAAGAGCAGCCTCTCATCCTTGCTGTGAGGGCAAGTTGGGAAGGGAGGCAGATGAGAGAGGGCCATGGGGCAGATGCTGAGCCTGGTATGCAGAGCTGCCCGGCTACTGGGGATGCACCAGGCTGGGTCTGTCTGCTTCTCTGTGCTCCATAGGAGACACACAAACCCTGCCTCCTGTTCCCAGTGGGCCAGCTACATACCAGCTGGTGTCCTCTTTCACTTCCCATTTCTGAGCTGGTTTGGGGGCACTGTCCATTACCCCGGCCCAGTCCTCTTGGTCTTTCAGCAAGCGGGTGCAGCATGGGGAGCAAGGCGCCCATCCCAGACTCCACACCGTCCCCAACTGCACCTACTTACCTCTGCTGGGCTCTGACCCAGCATCTCCCAGCTTCCCGGACTCCTCCCAGCCAACCCCAGCTGCACTCCGAGTGGCTGGTGGTCCTGCTGAGCCCTCCCGGGATCCAGCACTGGCCCCACCTCCCAGCAGTCCCAATCCCAAGGCCAGTCCCAGTGCTGAGGCCTCACGCAGGATGAGCCCACTGGTGGCCCCTCACAGAGTGCTCACTCTCTTCTTACTGCAGTTGGCTTTGTCCCTGGGGCTGGGGCTACAGAGGGAGCTGAGGCGTCCCGAGGGCCTGGGCTATGCAGGGGCTGGGGGCTCCGGGAGTGGCATATTTTCTCCTCTGTACTCTGCTCTGAGCTGGTGCTGCTGCTACGAGGCAGCAGAGACTTTATTTCTCCCCGAGGGGCCATTGGATGGGAAAATAATTGTGCAGAGGCTTCCCGGCCAGGGCTGGCTAATTGTTTTAGAAAACTCTGAGGCAGCAGAATTCTTCCTGCTTTGGGCGCGCCTGGCCTGTCTGCCTGGCCCATGTCTGTGTGGCGCACCACACTCAGGTCTATGATGCCCACTTAGTGCCCACTCCAGTCTGCACCGGAACTTCCAGGTGCCCGAGGCCCAGCCCCTCCCTCGAGGGGCCCCAGGGCATCAGGGCCAGGCTGGGGATGCCCGGCAGGGAGGAGCGCCTGACCCAGCCTGGAGATGCCTCTGAAGTCTGCCCCTGACCTCTGTCTGCCTCCTTGAGATGCATGGTGACCAGTGTGGGGCCCCAGATCCTGTCTGCCTGCTGGGTGCCCTGAGGCCCACTGGGAAGGGCACCGGAAAACTGGCTGCTGGGTCCTCCTGGGCAGCATGCACTGCTGAAGGAGTCAGATATACCTGTGAAAGTCCTGCTCCTGGCTGCCTGCAGGCAGGCCCAGGGCAAAACAGCCTTTGGAGTAGGGACGGGTAGTGTGCATGCGGGGACCCTGGAGGCTGTCACCTGCTGCTGCTTGCAGGGCTGGGGACAGATGCCGATGGACTGGCCTCTGGCTCTCACAGGCCTCCACCAATCGGAAGCGTGTGGAAAACATTGCTAAGAGGAAACTGGATTCTCTGATCAAGGAATCGAAGATCCGCGACTGTGAAGACCCCAACGACTTCACCGTCTCCACACTGCCCCCATCTGGAAAGCCTGGGCACAAGGCAGAGGCCAAAAGGGTGAGACCCCTGTACCCAGAGATGCTCCACCAGCAGTCAGCCTGCAGGCCGGGCGGGGCCCAGAACATGAGGTCTGTGTACACACAGAGGTGTGCCTGTGTAATGCACCTATCCACATATTTGCACACGCATGTATCTGCACATGCCTGAACACATACACCTGTGCACAGCTGCATGCCTGCACTGGAACACACCTGCACATGTGCAGACTGGTGCACATACCTGTGTACCTGCACCCAAGTACACCTTTACACACCCTTGCACACACACCTACATGCCTGTACCTGAACACATACCTGCACATGTGCAAGTTGCACATGTGCACATATCTACGTACCTGGACCCAAGCGTACCTCTATACACACCTGTTCAACACTCATAGGTGCACACACCCCCTTCAAACACAGCTGTGCACATGGATACCTACACACACAAGTGCACACACGCCACTGCCCATGATTCGGAGCCCTGTCTGCCGGTGCAGCTCCCCATCGCGGGGGTCCCCAGGAGCTCAGCATTTGTCTCTGGTTTGATTTTCCACCATGAAGAACCCACGGCACTGACCGTGTGCAGGAACAGGCAGCTGGGGCTGGGGGTCACGTTTGGTGGCTGGGGTCGTGTCCTTCTCACTGCTCCTGCTGGGCTCTGACAGCCTCAGCCTGACCCCTGGGCAGCTTGTGGGTCAGATTGGGCAGGTGGCCCTGGGGGACCTGCATCTCCTCACAGAAGGGATTTGAGCATTGTCCACCTCGGTGAGGGTCTCATGAGTGTCAGGGAGGGCACACTGGGGTCCTGGGAGCTGTCCAGATGGTGGAGCGTGGCTGACCCTGCCTGGAGCCACTCACAGCTATGAGGGGAAATAGAATGATGAAGTGTGTTTGTGGGAGTTGGGGTGCCAGGTGGGTGGATCAGGCCAAGTGATGGGGTGCCTCTTTGAGGGAACAGCAAACCTTGAAGGATGGTACATCAGCCAAGTGGCCT
Organism: Glis glis; assembly: GCA_004027185.1. Taxonomy (NCBI): domain Eukaryota; kingdom Metazoa; phylum Chordata; class Mammalia; order Rodentia; family Gliridae; genus Glis; species Glis glis. The sequence goes on from PVJS01003678.1 coordinate 71,864, forward strand.
GAACCAAGCCACCATGCAGCTGCTGGCAAATCCCAAGGTGGCCGTGATGGCCGGCGGCTGGCCTCAGAGCTGGGCAGGGTGTCTGCAGGGTGGGCCGGGCTGGAGGCATCACCGATGCCCGGAGAGTCCTGCCGTGCCCGCGGCACCAGGCCCTGGGAGAACGGGAAGGGAGGGGCTTCTCCACGGCTGGGGCTGTGCCCCCGCCAGGCCCAGTATTTTTAGAGGCGGGTGTTTGTGTTTCCACCCACGACCCAGAGCACCCAGCACAGCAGACTCCACGGGAGCCGTGGGAGCACTCTGTGCAGGTGGCTCACGCAGGTCCCGTGCACACCAGCCTTCCTTTATTTTTAGTCCCCAGACATCTAGGCAGGAGAGTATGGCCCACCTGAGGCTCTGCCAAGCCAGGTGGGGGTTGATGTTAAGTCTCTGCTCTCCCTGGCCAAGCAGCACCTGGGAGGATACCTGGGGACACAGGAGTGCAGCCCGGCTTCTAGCCACCTCATGGCTGAGTGCTCAGGGAGGGCTTCCTGGAGAAGGAGAAGGGACTTGGGCTGAGCAGTCCAGGTGGAAGGAGGATCGGAGAATCCCACCCTGCCCACAGCACCAGGCTGTCCCCTACTGGCCCATGACACAGGCCGAAGGGCCCGAGAGCCCTCAGGGACAGGCAGACAGGCACATGCAGTGGAGATGGCTGAGCTCCAAGCAGGGACCACAGAGCTGGGGGACAGAGGACTCATTCCTCTAGCCGGCGTGTCCACGATGGGTGGTCCGGGCAGGGATGGGGCCTCTGTGGAGGACTGTGGAGATGGCAGGTCCCACCACGTGCTGCTCGGGGCTCTCTGTCTCCTGGGCTGGGCACTGTTCCTTCTGCATGTGAACTTTGAGGACACGAGTCCCTACTCTGGGGTCCCTGCAAGACAGCAGGAGGCCTGGGGGCAGCAGAGTAGATATTTGGGAGAAGGAAAGAGGACCCCCATCCGCAGTGCTGGGTGCAAGTCCAGAGGGTGCTGGCCAACAACAGGCCTCGTCTTCTGCTTGGGACCCTTCCCCACCCCAGCCAAGGCCAGCACGGGACCTTCCTCATTGAGGATGGGCCGGCCAGCTCTGCTGCTGTGGCGTGGACCCTCTGAGACTGCCCAGGCTGCCTTGCCTCCCGTGTTCTTGCCTCCCTGGGGCTGGGAAGGGCCGGGCCTGGCCGTTAGCTGCCCACAGTCCCTCTAAGTGTGGCCGGTTGAGCTGTCCTCTCTGTATGGACATTTTGGGGCAACAGCAGATTTTGGCCTTGCTGTGTGGGCTGTGGCCAGCCATTGTTCCTCCAGGGCCAGTGTGTGCCTCTCCTTAGTTATGACCAGATTCAGGGTCGCTCGTGGCTCAGTGGCGGCAGTGTTTTATGCAGTACTTACAGAGCCTTGAAGCATGCCAGCCTCCACCAGCTCCCAACGCACCTCAAGTACAGCTTCCTGCCTCCCCAGCACGCTGCAGGATTGCCCAGGAGTTAAGAGGGGACAGGCTGGTACTGCTGGAGGCTGGAAAGAGACAAATATCTCCAAAGGTCATCTGGGATCCAGAGCCCAAGGCTGAAGCCCAGTGACCAAAAGGGCCAGGCCAGTAAGGCCCCGTTGGCTACTGGGCATCAGGAAGGGCCAGCCAGACCCAATTCCAGTTCCCTGAGAGAGTGAAGGAGGAGGGCAGGGTGCAGGGCGCAGGGCAGCTGGCGGAGGTTCTGGCGGCACCCGTGGGCCTTGACAGGCGTGTCCGGCTCAGTGCCTGCCCTGGAGACGTGCTCTGCTTTCCAGAGTGCCTGGTGACGAGACAGGGGCTGGCCGAGGTGCTCATGTGAGGGTGGACAGAGCTGAGGTCCTGTGTCGTCGCAGGCCCAAGTAGGCTCTTCGCCCCCTCTGGAACATCCATGGGCGTGTGCAAAGCTGTGTGTGCAGGGGTGTGTCCATGGAGTGTGTGGGGTATCCATGGCCTGTTCAGGGCTGTGCATGGTGTGTGCAGGGTCGTCTGTGTGCATGTGCAGAGGTGTGCATGGCGTGTGCAGGGCTGTGCATGGCGTGTGCAGGGATGTCCGTGTGCATGTGCAGAGGTGTGCATGGC
>PVJS01003679.1:0-18552 GCA_004027185.1 Glis glis
GTCATATGGTGGATCCATTCCCAGTTTTCTGAGGACTCTCCACACTGATCTCCACAGTGGTTGAACTAGTTTGCAATCCCACCAACAGTGTAGAAGAGTCCCAGTTTCCCCACATCCTCGCCAACATTTGTTGTTGTTTGACTTCTTAATGTTTGCCATTCTAATTGGGGTCAGATGAAATCTTAGAGTAGTTTTGATTAGCATGACTTCTGACTTCGTCTCATTGTGGTTGAAGAAGATATTTTGTAGGATAGCTACCTTTTAACATCTATTCAGGCCCCACATGTATGTCCTGGTGAATGTCCCTGTGCTCTTCAGAATACAGAAAGTACATTCTGTTGTTGTAGGCTGGAATTTTATACATGCCTGTTAGCTCTAGTTGGTTTACTGCGTTGTTCAAGTTGTAGATTTCCTTACTTATCTTCTGTCTGATTGACCTATCCATTCCTGAAAGTGGGACATTGACGAGCCTATTTCTCTCTTCCATTCTCTCAGTTTTTGCTTCATATATTTTGAAGGACTTAGGTTAGTCTGTTTACACTGTTATAAAAAAAATCCGAGACTGTGTAATTTATAAACAACAGAACTTGATTTTTTTTCCCACAGTTCTAGAGGTTGGGGAATCCAAGATCAAGGTACCAGCAGATTCAGTATCTGGTGAGGGCTACTCTCTGCTTCCAAGATGGAACCTGCTGCTGTGTCCTCAAAGGGGAAGATGCCATATCTTCACAAAGCAGAAGGCGAGAGGGCAAGCAAACCAAGCACTGCGTGAGCCTCTTCTAGAAGGATCTTAACCTGACTCATGAGGGTATACCTCATCATCTCTTAAAGGCCCCACCTCTCAGTATCATTACAATGGCCATTACGTTTTAACACCTGAAATTTGAGGGGACTCAGTCAAACCATAGCAGTCTACTTATGACTGTTACACCTTCTTGTTGTATCAAACCTTTTATTAAGATATAATGTCCGCTCCATCTCTTACGACCTTTCTAAAGTCTGTTTTTTCTGATCTTAGTGTGGCCACTTTAACTCTCTTTTCGGTTGTTATTTACATAGAACATCTGGCTCCATCCTTTCACTTTCAACCCGTTGTGTCTTTGAATCTAGTGAGTCTCTTGTGGATAGCATACAGTTAGATCCCATTTTTAAGTCCATCTAGCCAAGCTCTGTCATTTGCTATTAATCCATTATATTTAAAATAACTATCAATAAGGAGAGACTTAATTTGCCATTTTGCTATTTGTTCCCCACATGCTTTAGAGCTTTCCTTGCTTCTTTCCTCCATCACTGCCTTCATCCTGTTCAGTTGATTTTTTTCATAGTAACACATTTTGATTCCCTTGTCATTTCCATATGTGTAAATTCAATAAATACTTTCCTGTGTACATCATAGGAATTCCATTTACATCTTAAAGTTGTAACAGTCTAATTTGAATTTATATACCCTACCTTCAGTAGCATACAACTGCACCTGAGCGCCCCATCTCCTCCTTTTTTTTTTTTTGTACTGAGAATGGAACCCAGGGGCATTCTACCTCTGAGCTACATCCCCAGCCCTATTTTATATTTTTTCGAAACAGGGTCTCACTAAGTTGCTGAGGGCCTTGCTAAATTGCTGAGGCTGACCTTGAACCAGTAATACTCTTGTCTCAGCCTCCCAAGCACTTGGATTGCAGGCCACACCACCAGGCCCGCTCCCCCTTCCTCCTTTTGTCATTGGTGACTTTATACATGGTGTGCCCGGCAGCATAGATAAGCCATTGGCTTTTTATGCATTTGTCTTTCAGTAGTGTAGAAAATTAAAAGCAAAGTTATAGGCCCAAATCATACCTACTCTTATAATAGCTCCTGTATTTATTGGAGAACTTTATTCTTTGTATAGCTTCATTTCATCCTGAGGGACTGCCTTTAAGGTTTCTTGTAGGGCTAGTCTATTGTTACCAAAGTCCTTCAGCTTTTGTTTATTACAGACTGTGATCATTCCTCCTTTTTTTTTTTTTTTTTTGGTGGTACTGGGGATTGAACCCAGGAGCATTCTACCTCTGAGCTACACCCCCAGTCCAATTTTATTTTTTATTTTGAAACAGGGTCAGGTTCAATCCCCAGTATCATCATCATCATCATCATAATCATCATCATCATCATCATCAATAAATAAATGTCGGACATGGTGGTGCATGCCTGTAATTCTGGTACTTGGGAGGCTGAGACAGGAGGATCACAGATTCATGGCCAGCCTTAGAAACTTAGCGAGATCCTCTGCAACTTAGTGAGACCCTGTTTCAAAATTAAAAATAAAATAGGACTGGGGGTGAAGCTCAGAGGCAGAATGCCCCTGGGTTCCATCCCCAGTACCGCAAAAAATTAAATAAATAATAAATATTTCTTCTATCCTTCAAGGTGTATGCTGGTCTGCTTGATGGTACCCTACAGTTCCCTTAGACTCAGTTCATTTTCTTTCTTCCTTTCTTTCTTTCTCTCTCTCTCTCTTCAGACTCAATAATCTCAATGGCTATAACTTCAAAATTTCTGATTCTTTCTTCAACTTAATCAAATCTGCTTTTGGAACCCTGTTTTGGAACCCTGTATTTTCTCATTTCATTGTACTTTCCTACTCCAAAATTTCTTTTTGGTCCCGTTTAATATTTCTATCTCTTAATTGATATTCTCATTTTGTCCATACATTGTTTTCTAATCTTTGTCCATCTCTTTCTTTAGCTCATTTGTAAGACAGTTTTTTTGGTGTGTGTGTGTGTGTGTGTGTGTGTGTGTGTGTGTGTGTGTGTTTCTGTGGATTGAACCCAGGGCATTCTACCTCTGAGCTACATTCCCAGCCCTTTTTATGTTTTTTGTTTTGAAGCAAGGTCTTGCAAAGTTGTTGAGAATCTCACTAAGCTGCTGAGGCTGGCCTTGAACCTGCAATCCTCCTGTTTCAACCTCCCAATTATGGGGATTACAGGCGTGCACCACCACGTCCAACTAAGATAGTTGTTTCAAAGTCTTGTTTAGTAAGTCTGATATTTGGGCTTCTTCAAGTACATTTTCTGCCTATGTATTTTGTTCCTTTGAATGAGCCATACTTTTATATTTCTTTGTATGCCTTTTGAATTTTTTATGTTATCTTTAAGAGATAGATATTTAAATATGATGATGTGGTAACTATGGAAATAATATTATCTCCCTTACACCAAAATTACTTTTTTTTTTATCATTGTACTGTGTCTCTCTGCTGAGAATCAGCGTAAGACAAAAGCTCTAAGTCTTCTCAGGTCTTTTTTGTGGGGGGGCTGGGGCTTGAACCCAGAGGCATACTACCTCTGGGTTACACCCCCAGCCCTATTTTATTTCTTATTTTGAAACATGGCCTCACTAAGTTGCTGAGGCAGCTGTGAACCTGTGATCCTCCTGTCTCAGCCTCCCAAGCACATTATAAGCGTGTGCCACCGCATCCGGCTTCAGGTCTTTTGTGATCCTGCCCCTTTCCCTGAGCATACACAGTGACTTTCTCAATTCCCCCTTATGTGGGACTGTTTTTGTACCTTCAAGGCTCAGCTGGTGGGGGTTGAGACAGTGGCACGCAGCCTCCATGCCCACCTCTCGGCGATGGGAAACAGAAGTCTTTACTCAGAACACCCTTTTGGCGATGGAAAACAGAAGTCTTTACTCAGAACACAGGCAGTAAGGAGGAGGGCAAGGTCTTACTTTGCTCTTCCTACAGCTATGTGCCACAGGGCAGAGGGTTGGAGATGTGTAGCTATCACTGTGCTGATGGCCGAGACTGATAGAAATTGACAGCAATTAATCAGATGCAATTATCAAATAAACTTCAGAGTTCCAATATAGTCACTTCAGACTCTTCCTGACAGTATAATTGTTGTCCAGGTGTAGAGAAAGGTTCCTGTTCTGTCCCACACCACCATGTCCCTCAACTTACATATTAAAAGCACCACTCTGGCCGCTGTATTAAACATGGACTAAATAGTGTCAGGGCAGAGGCATGAATGCCAATTGAAAAGCTATTGAAATAATTCGGGCAAGATCATGGTGACCTGCATCAGAGTGGTAGCAGGGAGTTGATGAGAAGTTTCAAATTCTGGATGTATTTTGAAGGTAGAGCCTATGTATTCCCTAATGGGTTGAATAGTGGGAGAGAAAGGGAGTGAGTGATAAAGGAGTTCAAGGTTGACGTCAAAGCTTTTGACTGACGCAACCTCCATCAACTAAGATGGAGGAAATATCAGGAGTTCAGTTTTGTCATATACATTTGGAAATATCTATGTCACACACACACACACACACACACGCACGCACATACACACACACACACAAATGTGCATCTGAAGTTCAAGAGAGAAGTCTAATTTATAAATATAAATTTAAGAATTGTGACACACAGGTGGAATTTAAAACCATGAGCTAGATAACATGACCAAGGAAGTGAGTATAAATGGGAAAAGGTGACAAAGAATAGACTCTTGGAGGTCTCTGACATCCAGAGGTCAGGAAACGGAAGGAATCAGCAAAATAAATCAAGAGTGACAGTGCGGCAGGAAGACATCAAGAAAGTGTGACGTCTTAGAAGATAACGAAAGAGATTATCCCAAGGAAGAGTGACCAACTCTATGTATTGCTTCTGGTAAGTAAAATGAGGACTAAAATTTTTGTCACAGAATGTCACATATCGAGGTCATCGCTGATATCAACAAGGTAGTTTTGGTTGAGAGAAGGAGAAGGAATCGAGACAGTGAGCATAGACCACTCTTTCATAGAAGTTTTCTAGAAAGGAGAGCCAAAAATTGGGTGGTGGGTTATAGTGAAGTGGGTCATGAGTAGGTGTGTTAGGATGGGAGAAATAATGGTATGTGTGCTCAGCAGTTGGGAGCCCTCCAGTAGAGACTGTGAAATCCATGCTGTAGATTAGGAAGAAGGAAACACTGCTGCTGGGAAGATGCCTTTGAGAAGGTGAGAGTGCATGGGGCTCAGTGCTCAGGATGAGGGACTGGCTCCTGATGGGAACGCGGAAAGTTCCTCTACACTGTAGGAAGGCAGGCAGAATCCTCTGGGCCCATGCAGCTGCTGGTGGTGGGAGTCAGGAGAATTTCTTTGCCGGGTGCCTCAAGTTCTCTTGGTAGAGAGGAGGGGAAGGTCAGCAGCTGAGAGTAAGGACAGGAAGATAATGAAGACAGATCTGAAAAAGTTGTTTGGGAGAATGAGTTGAATAAAGAACTGTTGTACAAGCCAGGCGTGGCGGCACAGGTCTGTAATCCCAGTACTTAGGAGGCTGAGACAGAGGCTTGCAGGTTTGAGGCCAGCCTCAGTGACTTAGCAAGACCCAGTTCCAAAAATAAAAAAAAAAAAAAAAAAAAAAAAAAAAAAAAAAAAAAAGGGCTGGGGGGAAGCTCAGAGGTAGAATGCCCCTGGGTTCAATCTCTGGTACAGAAGAAAGGAAGGAAGGAAGGAAGGAAGGAAGGAAGGAAGGAAGGGAGGAAGGAAGGGAGAGAAAGAAAGAAAGAAAGAAAGAAAGAAAGAAAGAAAGAAAGAAAGAAGAAAGAAAGAAAGAAGAAAGAAAGAAAGAAAGAAAGAAAGAAAGAAAGAGAAAGAAAGAAAGAAAGAAAGAAGGAAGGAAGGAAGGAAGGAAGGAAGGAAGGAAGGAAGGAGAAACTGTTTGCCCTTGAGTTCAATCTTTGGTACAGAAGAAAGAAAGAAAGAAAGAAAGAGAGAGAGAGAGAGAGAAAGAGAGAGAGAGAAGGGAGGGAAGGAGGGAGGGAGGGAAAGGAAGGAAGGAAGAGAAAGAAAAAGAAGAAAGAAAGAAAGAAAGAAAGAAGACGAAAGAAAGAAAGAAGAAAGAAAGAAGAAAGAAAAAGAAAGAAAGAAGGAAGGAAGGAAGGAAGGAAGGAAGGAAGGAAGGAAGGAAGGAAGGAAGGAGAAAGAAAAGAAGAAGAAGGGAGGGAGGGAGAGAGGGAGGGAGGGAGGGAGGGAGGGAGGGGAAAGAGACAGTTTGCCAGAAAGGATTAAGGTTCACTTCGAGTTCATGTCACGTAATTAAAATAAGACCACCAGCACAGTCACATTGCTTTTTCCAGCTATGTCCCATCACATGGAGGATTGGATCTAAGTAGGGTTATGGTTTTATTCGAGTACAGTGAAGCAAAAGAGGGACAGGGACTTGAGGATGGGTGCAAGAGGGTGATGATAATGACTGAGCATGAATTCAAGGTGATTAAGTAGGAGACGGCCCATGAAGTAGATGATGGTCCACCGAGAATGACAGATCAGAGGTCCCAGAGTCCAGAGACTGTTGGGGTTAGCATACTAAAGGGGTGAGCTGGAAAGACGGGTGTGGCCAGAGAGTGGAATGGGTGAATAATTGGGAAGGAAGGACTTTTGGTTACTAAAAATGACAACGTAACATGTGACAAGGAAGGGTGACCAGCAAGCTCCCTGGGGAAGGAAGGGTCTGTTTTCTTACATGCGCAGAGCTTGGGACATGGTAGGCATCACATAAACATCTGTTGACTGAATGGAGAAGGATCAACTATGCCCTCCCCACTGGTTCTGATGGATTTCTTGGCTTCTCAGTTCCATCCTGTTTGCTGTCAAGCCCGGGTTGCTCAGGCAGGATTGTCTGAAATCAATGAGAATTAGCACAGATGACCCTTGGTACAACCGTGCAGAATTGCAGTCTCTAACAGCGGCTCTTGCCTTTCTTACAATGCATAGTTAACACATTCTTGTGCAGAGACCTGTAGGGCCCGGCTGCTGCCCATATCTTCAGCTCTACATCTCCTTCAATCACCTGAACCTGCTCAGAGAAAAGAAGAACATCGCTCATTTACAGATCAGTATAAGTTTCCTCTCCTAGGAAGGGCCACATTGTTTACATCTGCTTTCTAATTGGTAGAAGAAAAGCGTTGGTTCCCTGTTGAAACATCCTGGGTTCCAGGAAGGCAGGGCGTGGTGTCTGGGGTCAGGAGAACCCATGTCCCTGCAGTTAGCACTGCCTTCTTGTCCTTTGCCCTGCATGGACCCAAGTCAGGAGTCCTGTGTCAGGTGGAGTCTCACTGTGAATCAGCTTGCTTCTCTTTTCTTTCTTCTGTTCTGTGAGCGCAAGCTGCAATCCTGACCCAGCTGTCCCAGTGTGGGTGGGTCCTAGATACATGCAAGAGAGGGCATGGATGGCCAGTGCCACACCCCACCTGCCACCTCCCATCCGATGGATCTCAAAAGACAAACTTCTGCATGTTGGGCCAAGGTCTAACAATAATGATTCTTACATCTCTTTCCTTCAATGTCTTTTAATGAATTTTATTGAGGTGTAGTTTACATACTGTAAAATGCGCATGTTTCAAATGTATAGTTCAGTGAGTTTTGAAGTTAACACTGAAGTCAAGATACAGAATATTTCTAACACCCTCCCTGAAAATTTCCCCCATGCTTCATTGCGGTCAATTCTCCCTGCCCCACCCCCAGCCATCATGACTGCTTTCTGACACCGCAAGTGAGTTTTGCTTGTTCTGGAACCTTACATGAATAGAATCGTACAGTGAATCCTTCTTGAGGTTTGGCTTCTTTTGCTCAACATAACGAATCCATTATGAGATTGGGCTATGTTGTAGCTGATTTCTTGTTATAGAGGATTAGTATTCCATTGTATGGACATACCACAATTTATTCCCCCATCAGTGGTCATTTGTATTGTTTATTTTTTTAATTTAAATTAATAAGCAGTCATTGCCCTTGGGTTTGTTTTTTGGTTTTGTTTGTGGTACTGGGGAGTGAACCCAGGGTGTTTTACCACTGAGCCACACCCCCGGTCCTATGTTCTATTTGGTTTAATTTTGAAACAGGGTCTCACTAAATTGCTGAGGGTCTCACTAAGTTGCAGAGGCTGGCCTTGAACCTACTATCCTCCTGTCTCAGCCTCCCAAGTGCTGGGATTACAGGCATGTGCCACCATACCTTGCTCATCATATTTCTTAAGGACCAGGAGCTGGTCTAGGCCTGGGGACACTGTGTGATCACCACTGTTACTCACACCGGCCTGAAAAATGAAGTCAATAGACTATTTGTGACATTTGTCTCCTATACGTTCTCTTCATCCCAGGCTCCTCTTCCCATGAGCTCTGCAGAATGAATGACCCAAAGGTGGGGGTGCAAGTACACCAGGAGCTGTGGTTTGCTGGCTGGCTGTGGCTTGGTTTGTTTCCGACCCTTAGGTGGTGCGGGTGATTTTTACCTTGCGCACTAACACAGCTGCCCAGTTTAAGAGGAACCAGGTTGCTGCGGGTTTTTCGTGGCGACCTGCAAGGCAGCCCACTCCCTGAACTAATTTGGGGCCCACTGGTGGCGAGAAAATGAAGCTCTGTGCAGGATCTGAGAGTAGGGTGGCGCTCGTGGGGTACCCACCCCACTCGTTTCTCTTGTCTAATGAAGCTCCGTGAGCCTCTTGGCTGTCACTTCAGAGAGCATCAGAACTAACATAACTATATCCGGGCCTCTCTGAACACACATCGAAAACTCCAGTCCAATTAGATGCACTCTGCCAGAAAAAATAAAGACAAACCCTGTATGTCTTGAACAACCTGGTCCCCAGATGCAAATCGACCACTTCGTCTGGGGAAGAAACGGCCAGACTTGTGTTCCTAGAGATACAAGTGTCTCAGTGGAGCTGAGAAGAGACTGTACCATGCTTCCTAAACTGTGTGTTTTGTGCTCCATGGAAGGTTTAAAGGATTTTTCAGGGTAAAGATGCAGGAACATCACCTTCTGTGCCAACACTATTAGGAGAGTCGAAGCCGTTCTCCATGGAGCCCTTCGGTTTGCAAATATATTTACACTTTTATCAGAGCTTCACTCCCACCCCACAGGCACACAGGGCAGCCACTGATATTCCCTGTGACAGGGACACTGAAACCTGGGCTAACGAGGGGGGACCGCGTGGCCTATTGTAAGCATGGTGGGGTGCCATCTTTAAGGTGTTGGTCTTTAGCTGACCATAGGATTCTTGCATTAATTTTGATTTTTAAAAACATTACTTTAAAATAGCATTTCTCTTGAGGACTGCATCTTCTGAGAGCAAGACTCCTGGGTCCCAGGCCCCACTGGGGGGGGGGGGATTAGGATGAGTCATGTAAAGTAGCCGTTCACTGCGTGTGCGAAAGGAATAAAAATCAGTAATTCCATATGGTTCAATCTAATGGGTCCTCTCAGAATGGAGGCTAAGGGCTCCCGATCTCCCCGCTGCATGCCCGTGCTTCATTATTCTGCTCAGTGGTCCCCAGGTAGCTGCCGCCCAGGGGACTTACTAAAACCAAAGCCTCCAGCTGGGGGGTGGGGAAATGGCTTGTGTGTTCTTTTTTTTTTTTTGCGGTACCGGGGATTGAACCCAGGGGCGTTCTACCTCCGCGCTACACCCCCGGCCCTATTTTTTTTTATACTTTACTTTGAAACCGGGTCTCACGAAGTTGCGGAGGGCCTCACTAAGGAGAGAGAGAGAGACAGAGAGAGAGAGCTGAGGCTGGCCGCGAACCCGGATCCTTCGGTCTCTGCCTCCCAAAGTACTGGGATTACAAGCGTGCACCACCACGCCTGGCGGCTTGTGTGTTCTTAAAGAGCTCCTCAGGTGCAAACCACAGGATTAGAGCCCCTGGATTAAACCAGAATTAAGCCAGGCTGCAGAGGCAAGGCATCCTGGATTTGAATGCTAACTGAGGCACCACTTGCATGGTGCCAGCCATAAGAATAAGTGTTGGGTAACCATCAGTGCTCTGACTTTGGGCAGAGGTTCAGAGAAGTTAAATAAGTCAACCCAGGGCACACAGCAAGTTCACGAAAGAGTTGAGTTTGAGACCCAGGTCTGAGTGGCCCATAGCCAGAGCGGGAAACACTGCACTTGATTCACTAAATACCCACTCCAGGAACAGAGACGCTTGCCCATCAGCCACAGTGTTTTCTCATGAGTCCCCTGCCCCCTCCTGAGGATCAGCTCTGCGTTGATGAGGCAGTGGGGAGCAGAGGTCCCGGGATCAAAAGCGAGCAGGTTCCTTTGCGGGGGATTTCCCTCCTGAGGGGGGTGTCCCCTGAAGCCTCTGTGAACCTCACTTTCTTCCCCGATTTCTGGCCTGTGCCGCCAGCCGTCTCCACTTTCTTTCCAGTCCTCTCCCTCAACCTTTTCTGTCCCTGCTTCTGAGCCTAGCTTTTGCAGAAACCAGTGAAGTCCTCAGTGTTGAAATTGTGGGCACCACTGGGAACTGCCGGGAACTGGCTCTCCTGAATTTCATTTCCCTTTCGCTTTCTGCAGGGTCACAGGCCGAGGACAGTGACTTCTCTGGCCTGACCTCACCTCCACCCGCCCTTCTCCTCACCTGTTCTGTTCCAAACACACCCAAAGACCCAAGGTTCCCTCCCAGCTGCCCACCTCTGTGAGTCTGTATTTCTCTTTCCTCCCTGGGAGGCCCTTGCCTTTTCTTGACCTCCAAAGCAACCCCCATCATTCCTTTAAAACCTCCAACTTGGATCAGTTGTGAAGCCATTCGTATTATACCCAGGCCACTTCTGTCCTCTCAGCTGCACCTGTCACTGCTCAATGTACGCACATCCACCTTGCGTACTGGACTGTGAGCAGGTGAAGGCAGAGGCCACGCCTTCATCTCCCTAGGACTCTGCAGGTTCACCATGTCTCCAGTGAGGACAACAACATGGCCCTAGAGTGTATTATGTAGCAGGTGCACACTTAGCCACCTTCCATGATGTAATTCATTGAATACTCCCAACAATGATTAGCATTTTTCTTATTTTTACAAGCAAGGAAAAGGAAACACTCAGGGCTTGCCTGACTTGCCCACAGTCACACAGCTCCCACGTGGAAGAGGTGGAATTTTTTTTTTTTTTGCGGTACCGGAGGTTGAACGCAGGGGTGTTCTACCTCCGCGCTACGCCCCCGGCCCTATTTTTTTATACTTTTATTTTGAAACCGAGTCTCACGAAGTTGCGAAGGGCCTCACTAGGTAGAGAGAGAGAGAGAGAGACAGGGGGGGAGAGAGAAGAGCTGAGGCTGGCCACGAACCCGGATCCTCCGGTCTCCGCCTCCCAAAGTACTGGGATTACAAGCGTGCGCCACCACGCCCGGCCCGAAGAGGTGGAATTTGAAGCAGGCATTCTAGCGCTCAGCGTGTGTCTCAGCCCGCATGCTAGATGACATCTCCAGTGGGGATGCCTAGCATGAGAGAGAGAGGAAGGAACATCTCCCCTCTGAGGAGCTCAGCTCTCACCAGGGCTGGAGAGCCCACGCGTGCACACAGAGCACACGCAGAACATGGGGAAGCTGCAAGGTGAACTATAACGAGGTGCTACAGTGCGTGGTTTGGAGTGGTAATGTTGCGAGGTAGCCTCCCAGTCAGGACCAACCAGACCACCAAAGGTGTTAAATGAGAGTCTTTATTACTGGCCAGTAACACTACACGGGCATGAGAGCCAAGTGCAGTACTTGACTGCCCTCCAGCATTTTTTTATATAGGGTAAGATATAATACAAGCTCAGGGTGAAATTGAGGTTCCCATGGTTTCAATAGCAGGGGTTGGGAAGCCTCTATGGTTCCCATAGTATTTAGGTACGTCAAGCAAGCCAAGCATAACGAAAGTACAGAGGCGAGAATAGGTGGTTAGCAAGATAACAATAACACAATAAGTTACAATATGTTATTATGACAATCCATTAACTATCCTGCCAATGTCCTGGTTTAATTTTTTCAAAGCCAACTTCCCTGTTTTAGGGCCAGGTTTGAGGTCATTCTGAGTAACAAATATGGAGTCACTCTAGCTAATAAGTTACTCTGGCTAACAAGCTCTAACTATGCATCATTACAGTGCTCTTACACTTTACCATGCATTCGGATCACTCAGGGTTCTTATTAAACTGTTTTGGATTCAGTCTGGATGAGGTGGGAGCCAAGACTCTGTGAGTCTCGCAGGTTCCCAAGTGATGCTGGTGCTGCGGTTTGGGAACCACACTTTGGTAGCGAGGGTGAACTCTAAGGGCTGAAGGAGGTCGGAAGAGGGAGATTTCATTGGGCTGGAAACATCCTGGGACAGCCAGCCGAGTCTGGGACAAATGCAGGGTTTGGCTAGGCAGAGAAGAGAAAGAATCATCCCCCACCCCGAGGCAAGAGGGTGCCCCCAAAAATGTCTTCACCACGGTTAACAAGCAGCTACCCTAAGCAGGAGCTCCATGTGTGCATTGCCCATTTTTGAGAAACGCTCAATCCTGATGGTGTCAGGAAACATTTTGCAAATTCAGAAATCAGAGCCAAAGGGAAGTCCGTGTGTCTCAGCTAGCTCTGGCAGCTAGATAGGAACGAGCGGTTCCTCTTAAGGGAGCATTTCTGCTGGCTGCAGGACTTTGGCCACCTATAAAGCGTTGCAATGGAAAATAAGGAAATCCTCAAAGAGGAAGAGTTCCTGGGGAGCACCGAAGAAGAAACAGCTTTTGGCCAAGTCATGTTCTCCACAGAGGAGACCTTTGAGATCAAAGGTAAAGTACTACTTCCCAGTCACAGAGGTGCCTGGTGGTCACTTAGTCTTCTGCTGTGGAGAGAGAAGAGACAGGTTGATGGGAAGTCTAGGTTTGCACCATTGATGCGTTTTGCTCCTGACTCTCAATGTACAGGTCTGGAATGTGTCAGCCTGAAATTTCCAGAATGCTGACAACAAATGCTGTATCTTTAGCATACAGTTTTTTTTAAAACTTCACCATTAATTTAAATCATATTTTAGTATTCTCTATGGGGGCTCTGTTGTACCTGACGTGTTGATCTGGAGACACATTCTTCGTTTCATGTTGACTAGGCTGTGTCCATAGCTTCATCGTTAGTTTTAGGTTGAATGTTTAAAAATTCAGTCAATCCCTGTTGCCTTTATTTTCTCTCTTAGTGTTACACAGGTGATATGCTTTTTAAATCTAGAATTTATAGCATTGAAAGTCAGAGGTGAGTTTACTTCCCACAGTCTCTGATTTCCCATTCTAGAAAATTCTGTTGGAATGGTCTTCCAAGACTTTTCTGGAATTTCTGTACATGGAAGCAATGGCAGCCTGTCCCCTGGCCTGGGTACTTCTCTCACACAGCACCTGTCTGTGAAGGTCCCTGACAGGAACTGATGAGCGTACCAAGATGAAGGGTCCGGTGTATTGTGTCTAGGAATTTGTGGAATGATAACAGAGAAAGGCATGTGTGCGAATGACTATAATCATTATTGGCTATTCAGAATTCAGTGTTTTATATGTGATTTTTTAAGATACAGAAAATGTTCTAGAAAATTCAACTAATCAGACATATTCAGTACTTGCTACCTGTTGGGCACCATACTCAGCACCAGGGAAAGAGACATGAATGAGCATGGCTGAGGAGACCACTCTTGGTGGTGGTGGCCTGAAGGTTGACCATAAGCTGACTTCTTTTATACCAGTTTGTCACCAGCTGTGACTGAGATTTTCACAAGACATCATGGAAGAACCTGCCCAGGTGTGGGGCCTGGAGGTCAGAGCTGACATCTCTTCTAAAACTAAAAGGAAAAAGAGAGCCGGGCGTGGTGGCTCATGCTTGTAATCCCAGTAATTGGGAGGCTGAGACTGGAGGATCCAGGTTCACAGCCAGCCTCAGCTACTTAGTGAGGCCCTCCGCAACTTAGGGAGACCCTGTTTCAAAATAAAGATTAAAAAATATAGGGCTGGGGGTGTAGCCCGGAGTTAGGATGCCTCTGGGTTCAATCCTTGGTACCGCAATAAATAAATAAATAAATAAATAAATAAAAATAAAAGGAAAAAGAGGGTTAGTTATAGAAAAGAGAGGGTGCCTGGTGCAGGGGTGGGCGCCACATGTCTATATTATAGTCACAACGAATATTCCAAGAAAATACAAACAGCTCTGTACTGTTGGACCCAAATTGGGAGGGAAAGCCCAATGGGGTTAAGGCTGGGACCAAGGACTATGAAATTTATCTTGAGGACAATGGGGAAGCTGGAGGTGAGGGCATGGGGCTCCGAAGCACTGCTTTGTATCTGGGGTTACTTACTAAATAGACATGGGACAGGCTGGAGGGAGTAGTGAGGACAGAGAGGAGTGTGGCAGCCAGAGATGATGAGGGCCAGTAGCTGTAAGGAAGGAAGAGTGAGCATGCCCTAGAGAAGGACTGGAAGTTGGATCAGTAAGACTGGAGTGGGGGACAGGCAGGAGTCAAGGGCGAATCCCACACTTCCGGCTTGAGTTGTGGGTGCCATGAACTAAAAATCAATTGAACAAACAAATGACAACAAAACACAACCACTTTAATGTAACTGGAACATTTAACTAATGCATTAACTTTCTACTTTTTTTTTCTTTTTTGGTACTGGGGATTGAACCCAGGGGCATTCTACCTTTGAGCTACACCCTCAGCCCTTTTTATTTTTTATTTTGAAACAGGTCTAAGTAAGTTGCTGAGCCAGGCCTAGAACCTGTAATTCTCCTGTCTCAGCCTCCCAAATATTAGGATTACAGGCATGGGCTACCATACCTGGCCAACAACTTCCTACCTTCTAATACAAAGATCATGTATGCTTGGTTTTACAAGAAGCAGTTGTTGTATTTTCCAGTGTGACTGTACCATTTAACATTCCTACCAGCAACATAAAACTGACCTAGTCTCTCTACAACCTTTTCAGCATTTGGTATTCTCTCTATTGTTTATTTTAGCCATCTTCACAGGTGTGTAGAAATATCTCATTGCAGTTTGAATTTACATTTTCCTAATGGCCAATGATGTTGAATGCTTTTTGTGTGTACTTATTTGCCATTTCTACACTCTCTTCGTTGAGATTTTTTTTCATGTCTTTTGCCCATGTTTTCATTGGATTGTTTGTTTTTTGACTGTTTAATTTTGTGTGTGTGTGTGTGTGTGTGTGTGTGTGTGTGTGTGTGTGTGTGTTTCCAGTTCTGGGAAACCCAGGGCCTCATACATGCTAAGCAAATGCTCTACCACTGAGCTACATCCTCAGCCCTCAGAGTTCTTTCTATTTTTTAGATACAAGTCCTTTGCCAAAAATGTGGTTTGCACATTTTCTCCCAGTCTATAACTTGTGTATTTGTCTTTTTATCAGAGTCTTTGGCACAGCAAGGGTTGTTTATTCCACTGAGGTCCATAGAACGTCCATAGAACAATCTTCCTGTCATAGATTGTGCTTTTGGTCAAGTCTAAAAACTGTTCACCTAGTCCCAGGTCCTAAAGAATTTCTCCTATGTTTTATTCTAAAATGTTTATAGTTTTACATTTTACAATTAAGTCTTTGAGGCTTTGGCCTCATATAAAGTCCTTTTTTTTCTTTTTGTTTCTTGCCTGTGGATGTTCAGTTGCTTCCATGTTATATGTTGAAAAGCCTATTCATCTTCCACCGAATTGCTTTTCTATCTTTGACAAAAATCAGTTGGGCAAATTTGTATGGGTTCATTTCTGATTTTTTTATTTTGTTCCATTGATCTATGTGACTATCCCTGTACTATATTACCAACTGTATTGATTACTATAGCTATATTTTAAGACTTAACACCAGAGTTATCCCTCATGCTTTATCTTTATTTTTAAGATAAAGGGCTTGGCCTTTCAATAAAAATTTTAGTATCAGATTGTCTTATGACCACCACCAACAACAACAGCAACAAAACCTTGCAGGGATTTTGATACGAATTGTGTTACACCTATAGATAAATGAAGGGAGAATTGACATCTTTACTATATTCAGGCTTAAGTCCATGAACATAGTATGTCTCTTTATTTCTATAAGTCTTGGTTTTTCTTAAACCCATAATTTTATAATTTTCAGCATACAGATTTTATACACATTTTCTTAGATTTATAGCTAAATGTTTCATCTTCTTTGGAGTGATTATCCTTACTACTGTGGGATTTTTTTTTAAACTGCAGATTGAACCCAGGGGTGCTCTACCACTGAGTTACATCCCCAGATTTTTTTTTGGGGGGGGGGACAGGTTCTCACTAAGTTGTTCAGGCTGGCCTTGAACTTATGATCCTCCTGACTCAGCCTCCCAAGTCGCTGGTATTATGGATGTGTTTCACCTCACCCAGCTACTGCTACTGTGTTTTAGTTTTGGTCTCCACTTGTTATTTGTTAGTATATAGAAATATGATTGATTTTTTATATGCTGATCTTATATTCTACAACTTTTGTGGACTTATTAGTTCTAGGAGTTTTTTTGTAAGTTCTTTAGGAACTTCTATGTAGATAGTCACTTCTTCTGCAGAAAGAAACATACTTATTTGTTCCTTTCTAATCTTCATGTCTTCTATTTCTTCTTTTCTCTTTATTGCACTGGCTAGAACTTCCCAGTACTATATTGAATAAGAGAGTGAGAATGGATTTCTTTACTTTGTTCCCAATATTAAAAGGAAAACTTTTTTTTGACATTTGTGTCAAAGTTTCTGAGAAAAAAAGAATATAGTGTGTGTGTGTGTGTGTGTGTGTGTGTGTGTGTGTGTGTGTGTTAGTTACTTTGCTTGGTTTTTATATCAGGATAATTCCGGCCTCACAAAATGAGTTAAGAAGTATTCCTTCCTCTTCTGTTTTCTATAAGAGATTGTATAAAGTTGATCCCAATTCTTCTTCAAATAGTTTTTAGGACATGCCACTTGGGCCTGAATATTTCTTTTTGGGTAGGTTTTTAACTAAAAATTAAATTTATTTAGTGGTTATAGATATTCAGGTTATCTATTTTTATCTTAGTTGTATTTTGGTAGCTTGTGTCTTTTGAGGAACTGCTAATTTCCTTTACATTGTAAGCATAAAGTTAGTAATAGCATGTTCCTATTTCTTTTGAATGGCTGCAGGGTCTATAGTAAAATCCTATCTCGTTTTTGATATTGATGCTTTGTATCTTGTTTCTTTTTTTTAATCTTTGTCAGTCTTGCTAGAGGTTTGTAAATTTTATTGACTTCGTTCAAAGAACTAGCTTTTTGTTTTACCGATTTTCTCTTTTGGCTTTCTATTCAAATTTTTGTTGATTTCTGCTCTTATCTTTACTATTTCTTTCTCCCTGGTTGACGAAAGTTTATTTGTTCTTGTTTTCTAGTTTCTTGAGGTACGAACTTAATCTGTTGATTGGAGACCTTTCCCATTTCCCATTTAGTGCTCTTCATTTCCTTTTCAGGGCCACTTTAGCTATACCCTGTTGTAGTTTCATTTTCATTCAGTTCTATTTTTAAATTTTGTTTGAGATTTTCTGTGTGACCCCTACATTATTTGGAATTTTTTTTAATTTCCAAATACTTGGATAGTTTCCTGTTGTCTGTTATAGCTTTCTATTTTTATTATATTGTCAAACAATATACTCTGTATGATCTTATTTTCCCCCATATCTTGTTGAGGTTTGTTTTATGACCTAGGATATGGTCTATATTGGCAAATGTTCTGTGTATACTTGAAAATAAAGCGTACTCTAGCTGGGCGCATGGTGGTACCCAACTGTAATCCCAGTATGTGGGAGGCTGAGGCTGGAGGATCAAAGGTTCCAGGTCAGCCTGTGGTAATTTAGCAAGATCCTATTTTAAAAAAAAAAAAGAAAAGAAAAAGAAAAGCCAGGTGTGGTGACCCATAGTTGTAATCTCAGTACTTGGGAGGTTGAGACAGGAGGATCACAGGTTCCCAGCTAGCTTCAACAACTTA
The DNA here is from genome assembly GCA_004027185.1 of Glis glis. Classification (NCBI taxonomy): domain Eukaryota; kingdom Metazoa; phylum Chordata; class Mammalia; order Rodentia; family Gliridae; genus Glis; species Glis glis. The sequence continues at coordinate 17,710 of PVJS01003679.1, forward strand.
GTGAGGCTATCTGCAATTTAGTGAGACTCTATTTCAAAATAAAAGAATAAAGCCGGGTGTGGCAGCTCACGCTTGTAATCCCAGTACTTGGGAGGCTGAGACCAGAGGATCCGGGTTTGCAGCCAGCCTCAGCTACTTAGTGAGGCCCTCCGCAACTTTGTGAGACCTGGTTTCAAAATAAAGGATAAAAAATAAGGCCAGGGTTGTAGCGCGGAGGTAGAACACCCCTGGGTTCAATCCCCGGTACCTCAAAAAAAAAAAAAAGAATAAAATAGGGCTGGAGGTGTAGCTCGGAAGTAGAATGCTCCTGGGTTCCATTCTCAGTACCACAGCAAAAAAAAAAAAAAAAAGAAGAAGAAGAAGAAGAAGAAGAAGAAGAAGAAGAAGAAGAAGAAGGCTAGGGAAGCTGAGCTTCGTTGGGCACAGCTGTAATCCCAGTACTTGCGAGGCTGAGACACGAGGATTGCAGGTGCAAGGCCAGCCTCAGCAAGTTAGAGAGATTCTGTTTTAAAATTAAAAAAAAAATAGGACTGGGAGTGTAGCTCAGAGGTAGAACTCCCCTGAGTTCAACCCCCCAGTTACACACACACACACACACACACACACACACACAAAGGCTGGGGATGTAGCTCTGTGGATTTTGAAGTTCTGCTGTTTGCTTTCTTAGAGATAGCATAAGTCAGGTCTTGTCTTGTAATCCATTTTGCCAGCATCTGTCTTCTGATTGTTATATTTAGACCATTTACATGTAAGGTAATTCTTGATATGTTAGGACTTACGCTTGTCATCTTATTGTGTAATTTCCACTTTTCCCTCCATTTCTCATTCGTCTATTTCTCTTGT
>PVJS01003679.1:18652-74069 GCA_004027185.1 Glis glis
CCCTCCTCCTCCTCCTTCCCCTCCTCCCCCCCTCCTCCTCCGTGTAGTAGGTATTGAACTCAGGGACATGCTATCTCCGAGCTACAACCCCAGCACTTTTTATTTTATTTTTAAATTTTGAAACAGGGTCTCACTAAGTCCACTTTTAAAATATAATTGTCTTAAGTATCTCCTTTACATACACTGCACACCACATTGAAGGGTATTATAATTTTTCTCAACCATTGAACATGATTTTAGGAACTCATGAGAAGGAGAAGGATGGTCTAATATATATCCTTATTTTTACCTATTCTATTATTCATATTTCTCTCTCTCTCTCTCTCCCCCCCCCTTTAAATTCTAGGTCTTTCCCTTTATTTCATATTTGGAGAACTTCTTTAGCCATTCTTTAAAGTTATATCTGCTAGCATTAAATTTTCTCTTCCATCTGAAAATGTCTTATTTCTCATTCATTCCTGAAGGATATTTTCATCAGCAATGGAATTGATGGTCAGCAATTCTTTTCTTTCATACATAAAATATTTTGTGCCACTTATGTCTGGTCTCCATGGTTTCAGATGAGAAATCTGCTGTCATTCAAAATGATATTCTTTTATCAGTAATGTGTCATTTCTCTCTGGCTGCTTTCAAGAATTTTCTTTATTTAGATGTTTCAATTTCTCTGTCTTTATGTTTTTTCATATTTTTAATCACGATGTTCTTGGGCTTATGTTTTGGGTTCTTTTCAGTTTCTTTAATCTGTAGGTATATGTGTTTCACAAAATTTGGGAAATTTTGAAGTCATTATTCCTTTGAATATTTTCTCAGCCCCACACTTTTTCTGGGACTTTAATGACATGTGTGCTGGGTGCTTTGTTACTGGCCCACTGGTCTCTGAGGTTCTCTTAATGATTTTTTCATTTGATTTTTTTCTGTTTTTCAAATTGGGTAATTTCTACTGTTCTATCATTGAGTTCACTGATTGTTTTATCTGTCACATTTATTATACTATTTAGCTCATTTAGTGAGTTATTTTTTTTAGTATCATAGTTTCCTTTGGTTCTTTTTTCTATCTTCCATTTCTTTAGTGAGATTTTTAAAAAATATTGTTTTGAGACTATTTGTAATCACTCCTTAAAGCATTTATCTTCTGCCTGCTTTCAATTCTTGTTGAACAATTCCATGTGTGCTATTTTAGTTCTGGCCTCTGCTGATAGTCTCTTCTCACTTGAGTTGTGAGTTTTCTCTGTCTTGGTAGGATGGGTGATTTTCCACTGTATGTTTTACATAGTACATTAGGAGACTTTGGATCCTGTTTAAATCTTGCAGTTTGGGCTATTATGTAGGTCCGGCCGACTTTTGTGTAGAACAGTGAGCAGTCAGCTGGGCATGGTGGCACACACCTGTAATTCTAGTACTTGGGAAGCTAAGATAGGAGGATTGCAGGTTTGAGGCCAGCCTCAGCAGCTTAGCAAGACCCTGTTTCAAAAATAAAAGGGGCTGGAGGTGTAGCTCAGTGGTAAAATGCTTCTGGGTTCAATCCCCAGCACCACACACACATACACACACACACACACACACACACACACACACACACACTCCAGTGGGCAGGCACTGAAGGGCTGAAGAGGATTGACTTGCCAGCTGTGCTCTGGGGAAGTTGCTGGCTGCTGTGGGGGTCTGCATTCTGGGGGTGCAGTGGGGGATGGGGACACTCCATGCTAGACTGACCATAGCCGAGTGCCACTAAGAAACCGCCTCCCTACCTCACCTGCACTGGAGAGGGGTTGAAGCAGGGACCCTGTTCTAAAGGTGGCTGGAAGGAGTCTCAGCGGGTGGCACATGACCCACAGGTGATGGAGCAAAGGCTGAGTGTCACATATACCTGAGAATTCATCTTCACTCATCACAAAAGAACAGCAGGGCTCACACCTCCACGTGGGCTGCTCACTTCTGATCCCCTTCCCTACAGAGCTGCCCTCGGGAGAGTCCAACCCAACTTTCCAGGGGCAATGGTGGGTGTAGGCTGGCAACATCAACTCCGGTCTTGGAAGTAGATGGAACTGGGGTCACAGGCCCGTGATGTCACCAGGACTTCATCAAACCCCAGCTCTCTCTGTAGAAGGGGTGCCCTCACCTATCCCGCAGAGTTGCCGAAAGGGTTAGAGTCGATGCTGGTAAACACTTGGTGTGGAGCAGGCGCCCAATCAGTGTGAGTCCAGGGATCAGCTGGGTGGGACCTTCTGCAGCCAGGCCCCTCCCCTTGACTCCCTAAAAGAAGGACAGCCGACATATGACAAGTCAGGAGCCCCAGAAAAGATTAAGTACAGCCTCTTTTGTAATGCCCCAATCTGGAAGCAGCTCATCAAAAGGGAACTATCTACAGAAACTGCAGCTTTTGTCTCTAAGGAATATTAGGCAACTGTTAAAAAGCAGTGAAATCAGCCAGTCTCAGAAAGTTAAGGGTTATGTGTTTTCTCTCATATGTGGAAACTAGAGAGAAAATAAGAAACATAAGATAAATAATGAGGAGAGAGACCAGTAGAATACTGGAAGGGGACTGGGGGAGGGAGTTGGGAAGAGGAGAAAGGAGAATTCAAGAAGGAAACAGTTCAAATAAATCTATGGCAGTATATGAAGGTACTACTACCATCTCACTAACATGTAGGGGGAGGGAGAATCAGGGAGTGGGGTGGGATGTGGAGGGAAACACACCAAGAGCTGTGTGCATGTATGTTTGTATCACACTGAACCTCACTATGAGGTATAATTGCAGAGCACTAATAAAATTATATTTAAAAAGAAACAACAAAAAAGAATAGTTCATTCTTTCTGTATAAGAAAAACTAGAGGACTGTCCATGAAAATCCTTCATTGCAAAGAGCAATGTGCAGGGCTACATGTACTGTGACATCATTTGCATAAAATTTAAAGAATAAAACTTCCGTATCACAGTACAATTAGCCCTCCATATTCGAGGGCTTTGCATCTGTGAATTCAGCTAAGGGTGAAAAGTATTAGAAAAAAATTATACTGAGTATGTACACACTCTTGTCATTCTTCCCTACACAATACAGGATAACAACTCTTTACAGGACACGTACACTGTATTAGGTGGTCTAGAGATGGTTTAAAGTGTGCAGGAGGATGTGTGTAGGTTCTGTGCAAGCAGATGCAATTTTATATAAGGGACTTGAGCCGCTCCAGACTTCACTATCCTGTGGGGTCCTGGAACAAGCCCTGTGTGGATATCAAGGGACAAGTTGGTTTTGTAGGATTTTGTAAGCAGAAAGGACAGGAGGAAAAACAAACCCAGAATGCTAATAAAGCTCACCTTAGCAGGTGGGGACCTGAGGGAGTGGAGGGAAGGTTCTTAACCTTTGTTGTGCCCTCCAAATTGTTTGATAGCCTGTATCAAGCATGTTTTACTTTTAAAATTTAAAACTTAATGAAAAAGAAAACCATGACCTGGATATGAATCCCAGAGCTGCGTCATATAAGCAAACAACTCCCCAGCCTTGCTCATTGTTTATAAAATGGGAATAGTCCTCCTCCTCCCAGACTGTTGAAATTGAAACACATGAATTCATTAATTCATTCCATAAACATCATTCGAGAACCAACATGGGCCAGGCTTGGTGCTGGGGCTGTAACAGTGAACAAGGTCACTGTATCCCCTCTTCTAGCCATGACATGTGGCCCAGACACGCGTTTGTTCAGCCACACAAATAAGTGGCCAACAGTGACACTTCTTGTGTTGCAAAAGTGAGGATGGGGAAGATCTGGAGATCCTGGGCCTTTGCTGTCTTTCCCAAGTGGCTTGCAGGGATGTGGCCTGGCCTGGGCTGGGTCCTCCTGCTCTGTGCTCTCTGCAGCGCCACCTGCTGCCTGGCTTGTGTTTCAGAATCAAAGCCCAAGAAAAGAAATGGGGTGAACTTCTTCACGCCTCTGGTGGTCATCTACCTGGTTCTGCTCACGGCGGGTGCTGTGCTGCTGGTGGTCCAAGGTAAAGCAGTCTTGGTCCCGGGTGGTCCCTCCTGGGGTGGTCTGATTAGGCCCCCCTGCTGCAGAGTTCAGGCTGAATGGAGAGTCCTGGGGCTACTGCCATCCACCTGCTGGGGAGAGTGCTCAGCCTCTGGCTACCACAGTGATAGGGAGGGAAGAGGTGTGTGTGTGTGTGTGTGTGTGTGTGTGTGTGTGTGTGTGTGTGTGATTGAGAATGCATTTGGGAACCTGTGTGCATGTGTAGCAGTGAAAGACGCAACAATTTCACACAGGGTTCAACATGCACATCTGACACAAAGGATCCCTGGCCTCTGGGTGGGAAAGGACTTCCCTGATCCAAGTGTCCATCGGAGCCGGGTTTTACTTCCAAGGCATTCCCAGTCCAAATGTTAAATTCACAAAGCAATTCTACCCGCAGACACAGAAGCCACTCAAAGGACGCCATGTGGACACTTACAATGAGGTTACATCTTCAGGTCACACCAACAGGCTAGTTGCCACGCACCATGCATTCACACCCACAGCCTGCAGACAGGTCTGACTGAATGAAGGCTGGGGGTTGATGGCGGGTGCTTTGGGCACATCTTTAGGCCACACAATCACGTTCTGGGAATGTGTAATGTCATGCCTGAGTGTGGAGGACACATGTTCAAGATGCAGAAAAAGCTCTGTCCCCACACCAGGTCCCCACAGCACATAGTGTTTGTGTTCATGAGTTCAGGGCCTTCAGAAGTCATGCGCATGTAACACAAGAATTCCAGGGATGTGTTCCAGTGCCTCAGGCTTCCACGAGGTCCCTGAAGGGATGCTTTGGGGTGGGGTCCAGTTCTGAATCTGCAGATGCGGCTCCGGGCCCTGGAGATGCACTTCCCCAATGGAACGCTGGCTGCAGAGGACGGCCCGATCTTCTCCTTGCTGCAGTTGGGGCCCCCCCGCATACCCCTGGCTCGGAGCGCGGTGGATCTGCAAGTCCTGCAGGCTCAGCTCACTCACATCCGTGTCAGCCAGGAGTACCTGCTTGGGCGGGTAGACAACTTCACTCGGAACCCAGGTTTGTTCTCCTCCCCCCAGGGTGGGATTCCTCAGAAGATGAGGAAGGAGGAACTGTGTGTTCATCCCTTTCCCTGTTAAGAGAGGCATCCAGGACCCTGGCCTGATCTGGGGCTCTGGACACAAGGCAGGGGTGGGAGCTGTATAAGACAGCATGAAATGAGAGGCTGCAAATAGCACTCTGGGAGGCAGTGGGGCGAGGAACCTGGGGAACAAGGGCCCCAGCCAAGAGAAGAGTCGCCTCCGAGAGCCAGGGACTGGAGCAAGCAAGCCCCCGACTTATCAGAACGTTCAGAAGGGTGGGTAAGAAGCAGCGCCGGGCGGGGTCCCAGGATCTCCCCACACACTCACCTTCCTTGGTCTACAGTTGGGGAGAGATAATTGAGGCCTCCAAGCTTGTCCAGAAGATGTGGGGACCTGGGAGGGAGAGGGCAGCTGGACTTCCTGGGGGAAACACGAGGGTGGTAGGGCCACAGGCAGGAGAAAAAGAAGCCGGGGTGGAAAGGCCCGGGTTCCCTTCTGTCCGTGCTCTAGGGTCTCATAGCTGCACTGTCTACTCCCTCAGGCTGCCCTAGAATGGGAAGTGCTGTGCCTTGGGACAGTTTGGGCAAAACCAGCTCCTAGGTGTGCGTCAACTATCTGTGACGCAGAGCTCTGGCCCCAGTGGGGTTCCTTGCTCTGGCCACTGTGTCTGGAGTGAGCTGAGACTTAGGAGGGTGATCCCATGGCCCTTCCCTGGGCACAGAATTCAGGAGGGCAAATCTCTTCAGAGGCCACAGCCCTGCTAGGGAGCAAAACAAAGGCCAAGTCTGGGTGTAAGGAGAGGGTACAGCTTGGGCAGATGGACCGAGCCCAGGCTTAGTCACTGGGATACCATGGGAATGTCTCTCCCTTCCTCAAAATGTGAAGGAGCTCATTTTGACCAACATGAGGAGGCCCTTCTACACCCCAGGACCCTCTGTGAGCTGGTCTGGGGCAGAGCTGGAGTGAGCAGGTGGCCTCCGCCCCCTTCCCACACCGCAGCTCCCGGCACAGTCTGCTACTTAGAGCTAAGTACCAGATCTTTCCAAGACTTTCTCTGAAACACACCCAGGTGTTTGGATCCTGCCCCCCAAGTCTGGTGATGCTTCTGCTCCCCACATGGGTGGCCCAGCTTTCCAGTGCAGATCTGGGGATCTCCAGGGGTGGTGCGAGCCAGGCTAACGGGCCCCTCAGCTCAGCCTGCTGCCCCCCTCCTTCTCTTGCAGAGCTGTTCGGGATCAAAGGTGAACAAGGCGCCCCAGGTAAGTCATTCTCCTTCTGACTCACCCCACCCCTCCCCCAGATCCTCCCCCAAGGGCTCCTTGACCTGTGCCTTCCTGGGCCTATGTGCAATCTGACCCTAGCTTACCCTCCAACCGTCCCCGAGGCCTCCTCCTCCTGGATGGCCTCTGTGCCCCATGACAGTGCTCGGACTCCCAGCTCCCGGCCACTGCCCTCTGCCTTGCCTGAAACAATCTCCCCACCACTCCACCCATGCAAACCTCACCATCTTTCCAGGCCAGTCCAAACTCCCCGAGGGCTACAGTGATGGGTGTGCATGTGTGTGTGTGCATGTGTGCATGCATGCATGCCTGCGTGTGTGCAAGTGCGTGTGTGTGACATTGCAGAGGAGCAGGCTGTGAGGCCAGGGTGACCCGAGTTCTGATGCCAGGCCTGAGGCTCACTAGCTGTGTGACTTTGAGTCCATAACTGAACTCTTCTGGAACCTCCGCTGCTCACCCGCGTAGACAATAATGGAGACCACTTGCTCACCTTGCAGAGTTGCTGTAAGACTCAAGCGAGAAGAGGCAAAAGACGTGTGGCCATAGCAAGTGCTCTCCGGGACAGGCCCTGCCTTAGGTGCCCTTCTTCCTTCTGTGGCTCATGAGTGTGTTGCACTACATGCATTCACACACGTGCACACACGCGTGCACACACCCTTCCCTCAGAGCCCTGCTCTGCCCCAGCAGCAGGAGAGCTGAGGCGGCCTTGGCAGGAGCGTGGCCTTGGACAGGCAGACCTGGGGACACACCCTGGCTCTGCCCCTCACAGGCTGGTGATCTTGAGCAGGTCACTTAACGTTTCAGTGCCCCATGCCCTCCCTGTAAGATGGGGCAAGGGTAGGATGTGTGGGATAAAAGAATGAATGGAAGAGGCTTAGCCCAGTGCCTAGCACGGAGCCAGCACTCCCCAGTGTCATTACTATTATTTGCTGATGCCATTCTGTTGTTTTTGGAAATATTAAAGGAGTTTATATTTGAACAGCCTAAAGAGGATTGGCTCCTCCAAGAAGGAGCGTTTCCTATGCCTTCCTTCTCTTTGACTGACAGAGTCAATGTTCACTCCTCTTCTCAAAACCATGGATCTAGTCTGACCTTGAAAATCTGCCCACGACCCAGACTCAGTGCTCCTGGTCAACACTGGGAGCCTGCCTCATTCTCAGGGTGTAGAGCAGGCTCCCTCAGCATGCTCTCTCTCTCTCGCTCGCTCTCTCTCTCTCGCTCTCGCACTCTCTCTCTCTCTCTCTCGCTCTCGCTCTCTCTCTCTCTCGCTCGCTCTCTCACTCTCTCGCTCTCTCTCTCTCGCTCGCTCTCTTCCTCTGTATGAACACACAGTCATCCTCTGCATCCCTGGGGGTCTGGCTCCAGGACCCCCATGGATATCAAAAGCCGCAGAGGCTCACATCCCTTGTATGAAACGGCATAGCGTTTGCATATAACCTATGCACATCCTCCCGTGTGCTTTAAATCTTCCCTTAGATTACTTTTAATACCTAATAGAATGTAAATGCCACTTAAATAGTTGTTATATTGTATTGCTTGGGGAATAATGACAAGAAACAAAATCCGTACATGTTCAGTACATTTGCCATTCTTTTCCTCGAATATTTTCGATCTGTGGTTGGTTGAATCCAAAGGTTTGGAACTCACAGATATGGTATGGAGGGCTGGCTGCGTAGACTCTCCACTTCTATCTCCCCGCATCTCCCAGTTGCTCTCTGTCTCTGACTTCTGTCTCTCCCTGCTCTCTCTTCTGGAGCCCACAAACCCGAGGCAGGAACCCCCAGGATCTGGGGGTGTGGGTGTCCAGCTCCTTTCCAGGTCCCCCACCACCACCCTGGCCCATCCAGGCCAGGCTGTGGTCTCTCCCCACTTTCCCATGGCCTGCCTTGCCTGGTCAGGGCTCCCCAAAGACCCATTTACAGTGAAGCGCCCTAGAGACACATAGGAGGGCAGAGAGGGACGGGTGGGGCGCTCACAAGTTCCTGGGTTTGCATTGGAGAGCTGCATCTACCACAAGCAGGTCTGTCCTCTGGCCCAGGCTTCTGAAAAGGGCACCTGAGCCCAGCTCCGGGGAGGGTGCTGGTGGAACCCACTGTCCCTCTTTACCCCTCCGCTGTCTGTCCCAGACTTCCTCTGAACAAATATTTATGGAAATCTCCATAGGATGAGTCCCCACCATAGGCACTGGGACTCCAGACATGAACACAGACAAGAACCTCCCCACCCTTGCCCACCTTCTCGTTAGGGAGTGCCACAGTGTGGCCGCAGCCTGGGCGACGGCTCTGTGGGTTGGAGCAGGTCTCTATGTAAGGAAGCCCAAAGGGGGCCTCACCCCCAGGCCAGGGGCGGCTCCTGGAGGAAGTGTCTTTCTATGGGGTGAGTGGGAGGTTGCCAGGTTATGTGGTTCCCAGCAGAGAGCCACCTGTGCACAGGCCCTGAGGCGAGAAGGGAGCTTGGTGAGTCATGGGGCACAAACAAGGAAAGTGTGTGTGCCCTGAGCCCTGGGGCTAGGGAAGCGGGACAGGAGGTTGGGCAGGGGAAGAGGTGACGGGCCCAGCTGGGGTGAGGTGGGTAGGGTCCCCCTGGAAAGGTACAGGCAATTTCCTCTGTGCTTTGCTGACTCTTCCTACTACCTCCCAGCCACTATTGCTGGTGTCCCCATTTTACAGATGAGGCCACTGAGGCTCTGAGATACACTGGCTCACTCCAGGTGATGCAGGCAGATTCAGAGGAGCCAAGTTAGCCTCCTGTACCACAGTGGAGCAGGGAGAGACCAGGCCATCCAGCAGTGGATTGGGGGAGTCACCCTGGTGGGTGCGGGCTCTCCCCAGCCCCGCCCGCTCTCTGAGATGCCTGCCTCTACCTTTTGGCTAATAAAACCTAGCGAGAGGCCACTTTCGGTGGGCTTCACTGTGTCCCAGGCCCTCGCTCAGTGCTCCCGGGGACCCTGGGAGGGAGGTGCTGCTGTTCTCATGTCCTGGACAAGGCCGCGGGCTGGGCCAAGTGAAGGAGCTTCTTCAGGCCACACAGCTGCTGGACCTGCGGTGGATTCTCTTCCCTGAGACATGTCAAGGGTGACCCTGTGTGACCCTGTGCTCAAGTGAGGGTTCTGGTCCCCATTTCTGCCTCCATCTTCCTGAACCCCAACCTCGTGTCTATAAACTGGCCTAACATCCTGAATTGGACTTAGATTCTACTCTGAAAGAGAAAGCACAGCACGGGCTTGGCTGCCCTGGTGCCTTGCAAGGTGCGACCTTAGCCCTCGGAGACCTGGAATCTGCCTGCCTCTCTGCAGACACGTGACCTCAGGCGAGTCCTGAGCCACTAAGGACTCGGACAAGCAGCCCCGTGCTGCTCACCCAGGTGTTGTGAGGCTCCAAAGAGCCCCTGTCTTTCAACAGATCCTTGGAATCAGTAGAGGACCACATGTCTTGCAGAAATGATAGGTGCTGTTTATTTGGAACCTGTGTCTTGTGCTTTCCACAAAGGGTCTCCATGTGGGCGCCTCAGGACAGCCCTGTGTAAACAGGCACATTAGCCCCATTGTACTGGTGAGGAAACTGAGGCGCAGAATGACCAAGTCACTTGCACAAGGTCACCCAGGTGGAGGGCAGCGCTAGTATTGAGCCCAGGTGTGTCTGGCCCAGTCTCCCTCAGAAGAGATCACTGATGGAACATTTTTCCTTTCCCTTTTGCGTGCTAGGCCATGAGCCTCTTGTAGGAAGGAGTTTTTCCTTCTAAACTGGTTAGCTTGTCCTTGGTGCTCAGTGGAGGTTTGTCGAGTGAATAATTGAGTGAGTGTCATGTGTCACCCCTCCTTCTTAGTTGACTCACTTTTATCTCTGCTCCCCTTCCTCTGGTCTTCAGGTCCAAAGGGGGCCCCAGGTATGCCTGGCAGCCCTGGTCTGCCGGGGCCACCTGCTGAGAAGGGACGCGATGGAGCCCCAGGTATGACTTCTGTTTCCTGGCCTGGTCATCTTCTTCCTGCTGTGTCCAGGCTCTGCTCTGAATTCTCTCTCTCTCCAGGTGTCCCGGGACTCCAAGGCCCGCCAGGGATCAAGGGACAGGCAGGTGAGTGGGGCAGGGGGTGGAGAGGGGCGCAGCAGGCTTTCTCAGAGTGGACGGCTAAGGCTCAGGCTGCAGATGGGACCCCAGCCAGGGTTTGAAGCCCCGGGGCTCTGTGCGAGGCAGGCCGCTGGCTGGAAGCCCTGGCTGGGCTGAGGGGGGTAGGTGGCCCCTGACAGATGGCATCTCAGCCTGGGCAGAGCCACAGGGGTATGGGCTCTTCCAGCTCGGCTCCTCCTCTGTGCTGGGAACGCCAAGCCCATGAGCGTCACCGAGAAGTCACCAGGGAAGTCAGCTCCTTGCTCCAGTGGGGACTTGAGAGTCTGGCACAACTGCCACTTGGCAATGTCCCCTTACCTGTCTGAGCCTCAGTTTCCTTGTCTATAAAGTAGGGCCGAAAGCGTTCAGCAGGGTTGCTGGGGGATTCCAGACAATGGTTTAAAGCCCATGATTGTTGCCGGAAAAATATTAGGCTCCATTTTTTTCCAGCTGGCCCCTAGACCTGCCCAGACACCTTGCAAATGGCCAAGGCATGTGTGTTCGCTCTGTGCCACTGCGGCAACTTACCTCATGTGGACAACCTCACGGCTGCCAGGAAGGAGAGAGGAGAAAGGAAAGGGTCCAAGGAGCTGGGCGTGGTGGTGCACACTTGTAATCCCAGTACTTGGGAAGCTGAGACAGGAGGATTGCAGGTTTGAGGCCAGCCTCAGCAACTCAGTCAGACCCAGTTTAGAAAGAAAATAAAAATTTAAAAAAGGGCTGGGGTGTAGCTCGGTGGTAGAATGCCCCTGGGTTCAATCCCCAGTCCCCATCCCCCCGCCACCCAAAAGAAGAGAGGAGACCCAGGACAAAATATACCTTTTGGGCATGGCCTCAGTGGCCTACTTCCTGCTGAAGGAAGCCCCACCTCCTCCATTTCCACCACCTCCCAGCAGCCCATTAAGTTATGAATGCCCTAGAGCTGACTGATCCACCGACGTGGTCAGCGCCCTCATGACCTGCTCACCTCCAACTCCGTCTCTGAGCATCGCTGCCTCGGGGACCAAGCCCTGAACACATGAGCTTTTGGGGAACATGTCAGGTCCAAACCAAACAGCATGGCTCAGTCAGAAGAGAGTGGGGGGCCTCAGAGCTGTCCCTCCCCGCGACGGTCACAGTCCACTCCACTCTCCAATTAGACCCGCCACTTGAGAATTCCCAGGGGGCTGGGGCCGCTGAGCTGCAAAGCTACAGAGACAGTAAGACCTTGCCCAGCTCAGAGCCAGAGGAGCCCGAGGATTTAGAGGGAAGGGAAATAAACAAGCCAGTGGGCTCTAAGCCTCTGGCTGCTGAGGCAGAAAGAAAACACCAGCGTCCCAGAGAGGAAGCTCGCCCGCATGCTTGTCAGGAGGGACATCTTGGAGCAACTGACTTTCAGAAGGAATTTAATAGACAGGATCCCCAAGAACCTATTGTTCTAAGTCTCTCACAGGGTTTCCCCCTGGAGGTTTTAAACAATAGGGAGGAAAGTTTATGATGAAGCCAGGGGCACGTGCTCTTGCACACCCATGTGCTCACACACACTCATACACACATCTATTCGCGGGCACATCTATGCACACACCCATTTTCACACGCTCACTCACAAGCACACTCACACAGGCGCACGCACTCCCATTCTCTGTGCACATGTGCTCAGCCGCGTCCTGGGGGTCTCTCTCCACCGCTCCCACCTGCCCCTCATCGCTCCTCTCCCTTCTCACTCTCCCTCCGACACCCCTCGTTCTCCCTTCACCCGCTCACTCTCCTGCTCTGTCCCTCCCCCATGGGACCACTAGCACACCCAGTCTGTACCCAACACGCTAGCTTAGGATCCCTGGGCCACACAGGAGGGAACCATTGTGTCTCATTTTTTTCCCGAGCACCAAAGCATGAATCATGTACAGCTAAGAACACAGTGGTTGCCAGCTCCATTGTACAGATGGGAAAATTGAGGCGTGGAAGACTTACATGACTTTTCCAAGGTGGTGCAGCCTGCTGGGTGGTAGAGCTATGATTCAAAATTACTTGCCTTGCTCCAAAGCCTTTTTTCCACGGCTGTGCGAGACACATTTCCAGGGTCTCTGGGAAGAAGGTGAACATCCCTGGCCCACCAGGGACTGTGCCGTATGTGCCTGTGTGTGGGGGGGGCACCTCTTGCCTTGCCCACCTGGAGGGATGCAGAACGTCAGTGGATGGAGCACCCCGACTGAGCTCTTCTTCCTTCTCCACAGGCCTCCAGGGACCCAAGGGCGCGCCCGGGGAGCCAGGAGCCGCTGGTAACTAGAGCTTCTGCTGCTTGGGCCTGCAAGGTGCTGCCTGGGCTCCCAAGGCACTGTCCCTCGTGTCCTCTCTCTGCAGCCCCACCCCAGCCCCGAGGGTCCATGTCCTCCCCACAGTCACACTCCTCTTCCCTAGGCTTCATATACCTCATCAAGACTGCCCCAGACACGAGCTAATGCACCCCAACTCCTCTGGGGACCCCTTCCCCTCTCCTCCAAACACACCCTGCTTCTGTCGCCAGGAGGGTGTGGGAACCCACCTCTCTGGTTCTCTTTGCAGGTGCCCCAGGACCCCAAGGGGAGAAGGGCAGCAGAGGTGACATGGGTCTCATCGGCCCCAAAGGGGCCACTGGCGCCAAGGGAGACAAGGGAGAGCCAGGCCTCCCAGGTGAGGCCTGCTGCGGTGTTGGTGCTCACAGGGAAGGCGGGGGGCTGGATTCTGTGCCCCGGTGTCTATCCGGTACCCACTGAGGACAGGGCTGGGTTCTGCCCACGGCAGGCCCTGTGCACCAAAGTGCAGCTTCTTCTTCCTGGGGATTCAGCGCAGGAGGGAGGACAGCACCATGCTAGGAAAGCCTGTCACTCCTGGGGTGCCACAGGCCAGGTGAGGGGCTTAAGGAGGAAGGTGAGGGGGTGGGATCCTGGAGCCTGGGGACAGGCAGGCTGACAGTGACAGGCAAATTCCAGAAAGGAGATCCCAGGGACTAGAATCCCTGATGACAGCAGGTACAGTCTCCTGGGCAGTGATTTCCAGGCTATGGGCAAAGTATGTGAAGCATTTAGAGCCAGGTGCAGTGATGCATGCCAGGAATCCCAGCACTTGGGAGGCTGAAACAGGAGGATCACAGGTTCGAGGCCAGCCTCAGCAACTTAGAGAGACCCTCAGTAACTTAGTGAGACCCTATTTCAAATTTTTAAAAAATAGGGCCGGGGGTGCAGCTTGGAGGTAGAATGCCCCTGGCCCCAGTACCAAACAAAAAGAAGAAACATGTTTAAATGCCCCGATGGTTCTGACCTTGGGGGTCTGGCACCACAGTTGGAGAAACCCTGCCGAAGGCTCTGGACTTGACTGAGCACCTTCATGCCCCTCACCTCTCGCCTCTTTCTGCCCTACCAGGGGAAGAATGGTAATTCAGTTAAAATAATAACAAATTGTATATACCTTGTAGGAGAGTTTTAAGAGCTAGGGATCATGTTTCCAAGCAGTCTGCCATATAGTAGGCTCTATATATATATATATATATATATATATATATATATAGTATTAGTAATGGTTCTCCTGTAAGATAGAAAAGGGAAGGACTTCGGTTCTGAGATCAGACAGACCTGGGTTCTGATATGGTTCACTAGTTGTGTGACCTGGGGCAAATGACTTAATCTCTCTGAGTCTCATCACTCACCTGTAAAAGGAGGATAATTAATACCGACCTTTAATGAGAATTAACTATAACGAAACCTAATACCTATGTGACATGTAGCACTGTATCTGACAGGTAGCAATAATATACCTTTTAAGAAACTGGGGGTGCTTGTCTTCAAAAACAGAGATGCCTGAGCAGGGGTGTGTTAGCCATCTTCAAATATTCAAAAGACACTTGTCAGGGAGAAAACAGACTTGCTTGGGTGGTGCCCAGGAAAGGCAAGGCTCTCCACAGATGTTTCTTTGATGGGAACATGGGAGTTATAGCAATGCAGATGCAGGCCCAGACCATTCGGAAGCATTGCATAAGCCGGCTGAACAGGCACTGTAACTCAACGGTTCTGGTCCAGATAGACAGGCTCCAACAAAGCCCCCCAGGAAAGACTCTAACAAGGACCCTTCTCCAAACTCTGAATGACCAAGAACTTCCTTCTCTGCTGTTTGCTCCTTAGGTAGTTATGAGAGACTTCAGAAGTAACCAAGTTCCTTTTTAAATCAATTAGTTTTTAGTGAACTGATAAGTGTGCCTGCTTACAGGGTGCAGTGTGATATTTAGGTAGAGGTATGCATTATGTAATAATGATCAACTCAGGACATTTAGGTTATCCATCATCTCAAGCACGTATTCTGTCTTTAAGATGAGAACCCTTGGAATCTTCTGCATCCGAACGCAGCCCTCCCAGCAGGCCACATTTTTGTGCCCACATAGCCACATTCCTTGTGACTGCCTTGTCTCCATCAGGCGACCATTCTTTAAGCACCCAGCCATCTCAAAGACCCTCCCTTTCTCCCAGACTTTGCTAACTGCACTCCACACTCAGGCCTGGACAGGATGGCTCTTTCTCTCCTCTTGGGAGTATCATGTTCCTGCTCTCAATTCCCTGGAGGGAAGGTTGGCATCCTGCCCGAGCCCTTTTCAGCACTATCTTATCAAAATAATAGAATAGAGCCATAAATGCCATTTGACAAAATTCCATTGCAACTAGCCCAGTTGAGAGCCTAAAATTAAGTTGCTTTGGGGTGAGATAGTTCTTTAGAACTTCACCCCACTCTGTCCCAGGGGTGTGAAGTTGAACTCCATGCTCACCTGACAGGGCGGGGGTCAGCAGCTTTCGGAATGCCAGCCACGGGGGTCTGCTACTGCTGGGCAGCCCTGGGGGGCGTGGCTGGGGCGTGGCTGGTTGTGTGTGGCTGGGGCCAGGGCGTGGTTGGGTGGGGTCGTGGTTGAGCTGGGGGTGTGACTGGGTGGGGCATGGCTGGGACTGGGGGCGTGTATGGGGCGGGGTGTGGCTGGGACTGGGCATGGCTGGGATGTGGCATGATTGGGTCTGGGGTTTGGTGTGGTTGGGTGGGGTGTGGCTGGGGCTGGGGGCGTGGCTGGGGTGTGGCTGAGGGTGGTGTGCAGCCACTTCCCAACCAATGGGCACTCTGGGAGGGAGTCCTAGAGCTCAGGTCCTGCTAGGTAGGAGCCTTGCTCAATTGATATGCGCCAGACGCTGGCAAGGAAAGGAGGAGGGAGCAAAGGAGGACTCCGGAGAGGACAGACTGGATGAGCCCCGAATGCTGATGACAAGTGGAAAATTTGACATCTTGGATACCTGCAAAGCCTGTGTCGGAGCCGAGGGTGGAACGATGAGTCGTTGTGGTGTTTTTCTCTCCATCAATGTCCTGAAGTGGCTATTCTCAGAATTTAGGATCTGCTTTCTAGAATATTCAGATTTCAGCTTGAGAGGGTTTAAAAAACAACTCCCCAAATGCAGATGTTAAAACGAGTCGAAAGTGCTGGTTCGGCGTGGGCCATGGTCTCTCCCCGGGAACCAGGACTGCCTGGAGTCCCGAGAGCCCGCTGCAGGGCCTCCCGCCCACCAGCAGCCGTGCCAGGACACCTGGCCGGGTTCCAGGAGTATGTTTCCTGTCTCTGGAGCACCATGGGGTGCTCCCTAAGGATGGTGATCACCTCTGGGCACCAAGGAGAAGCTCAAGGAGTTTGGAGGTTGGGCGGGATGGGAAGTGTTTACCCTCCTCCCGGGCTTGACCTTGACTCCTTGTTTTTTCAGGAAGCAAAGGGGACAAGGGCATGAAGGGAGACACAGGGGCCATGGGGCCAACTGGAGCCCAGGGCAGTAAAGGTGACGCTGGGACGCGAGGCCCAGCAGGTAAGAGGTCGTGCGGTCAGGCCACTGCCCTGCAGGCACCCCATTTTCTCTGGATGGCTGGCCAAAGGGAAAAAGTTCCTAAATATCCTTCATTTCAGGTCTTGTTGGAATTCCCGGAGCCAAAGGTGACAAAGGTAAGACCCGTGCAAACCTGGATGGCCCTCCAGCTGCCACGGTGCCTGGGAAGAGTCAAGTCGGGGACCAGGACGCTGCCATCTTTGGGTCTCACTGCTGAGAGCAGAACTGTGGGGTGAGGCAGCCAGGCCCTCTGCTGGCCACCCCCGCTTTGCTGTCACCACTTAACTTTCAGGACAACCTGGAGTGCAGGGTGTTCCAGGCCCTCCTGGTGCAGCGGGACCCTCGGGTACCAAGGGCGAGCCTGGCGCAGCTGGCCCTGCTGGGCTAAGAGGTGAGGTCCCACAGCCTGCCGTGGGCATGGGGAGCAATGCCCTGCTCATCCTGGTCCTTATACCCTGTGGTGTCTGTTGTCTAGGATGGCCAGGGAGTACCGGGAGCCCAGGAGCCGCAGGCGAGAAAGGAAGCAAGGGAGAACCAGGTAACAGGGGCCAGGGAGGGGAAAGGGTCGCTAGGTGACAGTGACAGGAGGAATAGGAAGGAAACTGCCTCCAGCAGCCCACAGAAGGAGGCATAGGGTCTCCCGTGATCTGACCCCTGGGAGTCCCTGATTAAGGAGATCAGGACCCCTGAGCCCAGCCCTTGGGCTGTTATTTCTCTGCTCAAGGTTCCTGGAGGGCCTTGAATGCCGTGTCAAACCTCCAGCATCATGGAGGAGAGCAGGGCACCTTGCCTGGGATGTCTTCCAGCTGTTCATAGTTTCTGCTCCGGCCTGCTGACCTTCAGTGGGGTCAGTGCTCTGGATTCGGGCAGTAGGGTCAAGAAACCCTTGTTTGTGCACTCTAGTGCTGGGTTGCACAAAAGACTAGTTTACTAGCACAAAGACTAGTTTACAAGCCATCCTGGCAACTGCATCCTGGCTACATCCCGTCACTCTAGGATCTAGGAGAGTCTTGCCTACTCAATCCAGGTTCTACTCTCTTGTTCCAATGGGCTCTGCCTCCTAACCCACTGTGCTAATCGTCCTGTCTCTAAGTTCAGGCCCCTGCATTGGGCCCACTGCGTCTAGAAAGTCCAAGGGTCTGGTGGTTGGTCCCCAAGATGCCCCCAGATACCCGAGGTGGTGCAAGATAGTCAGGTGCTTTGTGGAAAACTGCTGCATGGCATTTGGAAAGCCAGGTGCAGGCTGGAGGTGCTGTGGGGTGCAGGGTGACGAGAAGGGCCGTGTGTCTGCGAGGATGTCTGTGGGTCGTCTGCCTTGGCCCCTTCCTATGCTGGAGTGGAAGGGAGTGCTGTGTCAGACCACCCTGATGCCCTCACCCCTGCCCTGCTACAGACCCACGCCAGGGGCTGCCCTTCACAGTTCTAGCTGACTCGTCGCCACCTCCTGGCAAGCCTCAGACTCTGGGCCTGTGAGCTTTGGGTTTTCCTACAGGTTGTTGGGAGCCATGGCGAGGGCGGCTCCTACGCGTTCTCGGTCTTTCCACTGTCTGCAGAGCTGTTTTCTTTATCGAGCATGGTGTGGCCTGACCCCATGTAGACATCACCCAAAGTCCAGCAGCGAGTTCTCTCCTTGAGAATGGCCCCCACTAGGTGTGTGGCCAGATGTCCCTGACCTGCGGGCTGCCCTTTCAGATCTGATAAATCCATCTTCTCTTCTTCTCTGGTTCCCTATCTTTGTTTTTGTTTTTTGTTTTTTTTGTTTTTTTTTGCGGTACCGGGGATTGAACCCAGGGGCATTCTATCTCTGCGCTACATCCCCGGCCCTATTTTTTATACTTTATTTTGAAACCGGGTCTCACAAAGTTGCAGAGGGCCTCACAAAGTAGAGAGAGAGAGAGAGAGAGAGAGAGAGAGAGAGAGAGAGAGAGCTGAGGCTGGCCGCGAACCCGGATCCTCCGGTCTCTGCCTCCCAAAGTACTGGGATTACAAGCATGCGCCACCACGCCCGGCTTATCTTTGTTTTTATTTTGTCTTGTTTTGTTTGCTGTGCTGGGGATAGAACCCAGGGCTTCACACATGCTAGGCAAGTGCTCTACCACTGAACTACATCCCCGGCCCTTTTAATTTTATTTTGAACTGGGTCTCACTCAGTTTCCCAGGCTGGGCTGGGACTTGCAAACCTCCTGCCTCGGCTTCCCAAGTAGCTGGGATTCCAGGCATGTGCCACCATGCCCAGCTTGATCCCCCATCTTAAGGTCCATCTGACGTGACGTCTGAGGCTCTCTTGCTCCCAAGTTTCTGTGCAGCTTCCTATAGAGAGCTACTTTCCTCTCTCAGTTCTAAAAGTAGTCATGCTCTGTCCCCAGCTCCATTTCCAGACTCATGATTCTAGGCTAAGCAAGAGAATTGAGCATAAAACATGATTTTACCCAGAGGGACTCTGCCCACCACTAGGCCCCCAGCCCAGGTCTCCGGGGCCTGAGGGTAGGGAGCTTACCCTGCACTCTGCAGCCCGGGAGCGGCGGCTGCTGGTAATGAGCATCTTCATGACACCCCAGGGGATAAGGTGGCACTCTTAGGGTAAGTCAGACAGTCAGCAAGACATGAAGCCAGGGTTGGAATCTCTGCTAGCTGACTCAAAGCTTGGGGCTTATCCACCCCACTCTATCATGGGCTCTTCCTCCCCAAGACTTTCCATCAAGGGACTCTGGAGGGCTACACCTTCTCCTTCACCCCAGTTCAGAGAGGATCAGAGCAGAGCAGTGGCAGCTCTTCCCACACTAAGAGGAAACACAAACCTCTCAGGCCCTGCAATGGCTCTTAATTACTTACCCAAGACCCCACACCAATTTTAGCATAGACACCACAATCCAAAGATCATGGGGTTCTTGTGTATTTGCTGAACACCTTTGTGGGGTTGTCCATTAGTCAAGCCTAGTGATAGATACCAGCCAAATTCTAGGGGCCACCCCTTAATTCTGGCTGCTCAAGTAAACACAATGAATTAAATGTTTGATTTAGGACATAGGATAATTACTACTTATGTAAAATCAGATAGGTTTGCAGGGGAATTCTGAGAGGGGAATATCTGGGCTGTATGTTGTGCTGGAGGCATGGGCAACTGAATTTCTGGAGAGATTAGATATGATGACTTCCAAAGTGGAACAGGAGGGGTGGGCGGTGGGTGGAGGCCATAGCTCCCCATCACGCAAAATAATGTACCATCTCCAATGCCCAATGCTGGTATTCCCCACATGAAAGGGACCATAATGACTGTCTAGTTTTGATATATCAAGCCAGATTTGCAAATGGATGAATTTCCCATTTTGTAAATAAAGCTATTAATCTCTCAAGAGAATATCTAGTCACTTTGGAGAAAAACAGAAATTACAATGTGTTGTTGACTTGACCTAGATGACAGCTAGATTTCATTATTGTGCATGAATTATAAACAATGAGAGATCTGTTTCTTAGTAACAGGACCTCTAGGCCAGGCACTGTGCTCAAGACTTTATTACCATGATCTTGGTTCTTCTATCCACACTCCTGGGTTTTATCCTCCCTCTTTTGCAACCAAGGAAGCAAAGGCTCAGAGAGGGTAAACCCTTAGCTCATGGGCTCACGGTTAGTATATACTGACTCTGGGAGTTCATCCCTAAGTCTTATACCAAAATTGTACTTTTCCATATTTTATTGTGTGGGTTAAGATAGAGTTATTCTATTTTGTTGTACAGAATAACACTGACCTGGTCCTGAACATTCCATTCCATGATAGACAGGTAAATTCTGGCTCAGGCACCAGATCTTCCTATCTTTATCACTAGCCACACTCCAACCCAATTCAAGTAGACTGTTTCCCCTTGTTTGTAACTCTTGAGGGAGAGGAGCCATCTCTGATTAGAGAAGAAAAAGAAATTCATTTATTATTCTGGAAAGATAAACTCCACATTTTATTAAGTAAGATATTATACCCAGCAAAACTTTCTCTAATGTTAAATTCTGTCACCTGTCAGGAACAGGCTTTCATCCAACCCACCAAACTTACATTTTCCAGTTTTTTCTCTTTTAAACGGTTGTAAAAATATAACCAAATTTTAGGTCTACATCCCTTAGCTACCTTGAAAGTCATGTTTGGAAATAAGGAAGGACTCTGCTGCAACTTGGGTTCGTGGCATTTCTCATTCAGTGATTACCACCACATGAAATGATTTTAGAAGCAGCCATTCCAGCTCCAAAACACCAACCTGGTCAGAAATTCTTCATTTCAATGGATTTATATCCGAAACATAACAATTAGAATTTTCTACACCCTTTGATTTCTGTCTTAAAGCAACTCCAAAGTGCAAATAAGTTGAAATCTATTTTCTTATCTGCATTTAAAGACATTTACTTTAAAAATAAACAACAAAGATAATCTATAATAGCAATTAAGCCCCATGTTATGAATATAATTATTTTTAGGAATATAATTTCTTATATTCTACTCCTTGTACCTATTATATCTATTATTATATAATATGCAGTACATTATAATGTATTATTATTATTACATATTATATATATATTGCATGTCTATCTATATTCCTCATATCTAAGAACTCAGGTAAAGAATTTATTGAATCTTACCAAGTCAAATGACCAAATAGTTACTTATAAAGCTTATTGCTTTCCTCTTAAGTTTCTTGGAGACATCTGTAGAAGTCTACACACACCCGCATTTGAGGTCCCCTGTCCACCACATCACTTCTTACATGCAGCTCAATTTTTCAACTGTTAGACTAATCCTAAATTGGCCAGACTGCACCCAGCCTGTGAGTTGGTATGGTACTTAAGGAAGTTTCTAACGTGGTAGAAACCTCTACATTTAACTCACAATCAGTGGACTGACCTTCAACTTGGACTCGCCACTGACCGCCTGGGTGACCATGGACCAGCACCTGACCTCACCGGGCCTCGGTCTCCCGCTCGGTGGCAGGTGAATCTGGTAGGACACCGAGGCCACTGCCAGCTGGATAGCTCTCTGGGTCTGACACAGGCCATTTCCCCTCAGAGCAGGAGCCATCTGAGATTTCACTGAGAGACCCAGTGGAGCTCTGAGCAGGAGGAAGGCATGTGCTTCCTATTTTCTCGAGGGGAAATCACTTCTCTAAAAATATCTTGCAGATAAACATTTGGGGCCTCTCAGCTTGATGAGCATGTGGTGCCCAGTGTGCTGGGGCTTCCTCCACGTGCTTGAGGTTGAGAAAGAACTCCCAGCATCTGCAGCTTCCGGACATGCAGCTCTGGATCTTGATTTTCTGCAATTTCTCCTCCCATGTCATTAGCTGATCAGCCAATCAGGATGCTGCCTTGGTTGACAGTGAAGTAATGACTGTCCCGTGATCACTTAGTCAGTCAGTGAACAGCCCCTCAGCCAGTGCCCTTAATGTCTAGCAAGGTCTGGGGAGAAATCACACAAAACACGGCTCTAATTTCCTCCCTTCGAAGGGAGGAGTTTTTAAGACAAAATTGGAACCCATTAAATACATCTCAAAAGGCATTTTGCCAAGGTCCAGCCTTTGCCATCTGAGCCGCAGTTCTGGGAGAGCTCAGATGTGGGCAGGGATAGGCGAGTCTGCTGAGGTGGGAAGGTTGCGAGCTGGTTGGTCCTTGAAGGATGAGTGACATTTGTCTAGCCCAGTGCTACTCCAGGTGTGGTCCCTAGACCAGCAGCATCCACATCCCAAAGTTGTGATTTTCCAGATTTTGCTGTGTAGAGTAAGACAGAGTATTCCTGTTTTGTTTTATAAAATAACATTATGTTATTTCCACCGCATGTTAGAAATGCAGATTCTCAAATCCCAACCCCAGTCCCGCTGAATCAGCAACTCTGACTGGGCCTACCATGTTGTTTTTTAAACAAGTCCCACTCAAGTGATTTTATTTATTTTTATTTTTTATTTTTGGGGGGGTACTGGGGATTGAACACAGAGGCATTCTACCTCCAAGCTACACCCCCAGCCCGATTTTATATCTTATTTGGAAACAGTGTCTCACTACTCAAGTGATTTTGATGCACATCCTAGTTAGACGCCTCTCTTAGGGGAAAGGGATGGCCCCAGGGGGCCTGGAGGTGTCTTTGGGATCAAATGGACAGCCCAAGTGGAACTCCAGGAAGGCAGAAGCCTGGCATGCTGGGAGAGGGAAGGCAGCCACAAGGCACAGTGGGAGGCTGAGGCTGGGTGACAATTGGACTTCACCATTGAACCCTGTGTGTCCGTGGAGAAATCCCCTTGCATCTCGGTGTTGACTTCCTGCTCCATAAGGGAGGGGAATAAGAGGACCTTGCTGGGTAGCTGCAATATGGACCGGAGCAGGCTATGTAAAGCTCCTGGCATGGTACCTGGGGGTGAGGGGCTGGAAGGGGTGCTAGGAGTAAAGGGGAGGTCAGGCGGGGCCGTGGGTCTCGTGAGCAGGGGCTTCCCTGCGGTTCCTGGCTTACGGTGGGCATTCGTTGTACTTGCTTCAGAGGACAGTGGGAGAAGTATTTGTCTTCTTCGGGTGAGGATAGTACAGGGAAGTTTCAGTGCCGCAGGGTCCCTGAACCTGGCTGCTAGGGACAGGCTCTTGGGGTGGCGCCTGCTGCAATATGGCGCCCTTTAGGACATGACCAGAGAGTGCCAAGGGTCTAGATGTGGGCTATTTTCCTACTTGGTGACCACCATAGACATATTTCTGGATGTGGTCCCCCAGTCTTGACCCTGTGCTATTCTGATACAAGTAAACAGAGCAGAGATCTGCTGCCTCTCTGGTGACCTTGACAGAGTCCCTTGAGGTGAACAGCGAACATTCCCGGTGCCCATGTGGGGTCCATTGCAGTGCCAAAGACGCCCACCCGGGGGAGACGGGCACATGCAGACAGGGTCCAGGGGTCCCTGTGCACTGTTTCTTCAGCCCTGGCTCCACTCTTGACACACCCGACTCCATTTCAGCCTCACAGTGGTCTCAGGAGGCATCATAGAGACTCAGAGAGGAAACTGAGGCTCTGAGCTGGGATACCTGGCCATGTCACAGAGCCATGTCACACCATGTCACAGAGCCAGGACAAAGCAGAGGAGGCCTCATGCCAGGCCGTGTGACCAGTGGCTCAGGCGTGTGCCCAGGGCCTGTCAGGGGCATCGGGGAAATTGCCCAAGGTCAGTTGCAAATGGCAGGACCAAGGTTAGAACCCCGGAAGAGCAGGTGGAAGGCCAAGTTAGTATGCTCAGCTGGGCATAGGGTAAGAGAGTATTCTCTATGGGGAAACCTTGGGGCCCTTCCCTGTGAGACCTCATCCACCCATCCAGAACCCAATGGCACTTTCAGAGACTGAAGCTGCAGGAGTCCAGCATCAGGGGGAGAGATGCAGGGGACCTGAGGGCTTTGGCCCTTGGGGGAGCAGGGCTGGGAAGCTGGCTGCTGAGAACCAGGACTTCTCTTGCTCTCCATCCCAACCAGGGTCCTCAAGAGGCCTTCCTCTGACCAGCACACTGTAGGTGCTCAAGAAACCCAGGGGCAGGTTGGGTAGGAACTTTCCCAGGCCACTGCAAAGGGGGTGGGAAACAGCTGAGCGCCCTGCTGTTTCTGGTCGTCATCAGGAGGGTGGCTCTGCGCTGAGGGCTGAGCTTGTGTCTCAGGCAGGAAGCAGGTCAAGGGTGTGGCGTGAACTCAGATGCTTGGGAATAGCTGGTTACACCCCCCCCTACCCTCCCATAACTTCTACTCAATGGTTGATTATTGAATGAGTTTGCATACTCCCACATTCATGCAACTATCCTGGGGCAGCCTTTTTCTCTGACATGAACCAATGTCGGTACTGAAAATTGAGAGACCATGATGTTGCTAAATGAATAACTTATGATCCTGTCAGGATCCAGCAGGGTGCAGGGGGCAGTGAGTCTCCCGTGAAAGTTAACCAAATGAAGGGATGAGTGGGTGGGAAGAAAGAGATGAAGTAAAGAAAGAAGGGAGGGCTGGGCGTGGTGGCGCACGCTTGTAATCCCAGTACTTTGGGAGGCGGAGACCGGAGGATCCGGGTTCACTGCCAGCCTCAGCTCTCTCTCTCTCTCTCTCTCTCTCTCTACTTAGTGAGGCTCTCCACAACCTTGTGAGACCCGGTTTCAAAATAAAGTCTAAAAAATAGGGCCGGGGGTGTAGTGCAGAGGTAGAACGCCCCTGGGTTCAATCCCAAGTACCGCAAAAAAAAAAAAAGAAAGAAAGAAAGAAAGAAGGGAGGCGCAACCTGAGGAGGAGGGGAGGGTCTTTCACGTGAACTACAAATAGAATCGTGGCTGATGGTTTTGGTTATTATTTTTTCATTTTTTTGAATATGAGACCCATTAGCCACATGAATCTTTGTCCATACTGTGTGCCACAATGAATCAACCAATAAATACTTATAAAGGATCTACGGTGGGTGAGGACCCCCAAAACTTGTGGCTACTAAGTTCCCTCTACAGTCTTTTGGAAATCAAGATAACTTTATTTCCAAAATATCTCTCAATTTTCTTCAATTAAGTATCTCTCAACAAAATGCAACAGCAAGGAATGGGGTTGGATTTGGACGCCATGTGAAGTTATCGGTGGACAGGGAGGGCCAGCTGGTGGGTCTAGGGTCTATATACCCCAGGCCTACATCCAGCGCTCTGCTATTTCACCCCAACACATTCACCTCCCTTTCTCTGCAGCCTGTCTTCTTTTATGTTCTGCTGAAGAGGTTTGAATCAATCACGGAGAACCAATGTATCTTTCCATCTGCATTAATCAGACAAAAAGTAGAGGGTGTCTAAGATTAAAACTGTCTAATATCTAAGTTTTATTATCTTCTCTTCCTTTTCTTTGTTTTGATCTTAGGAATTCAAGGACAGAAAGGAACAAAAGGAGAATTCGGACTCTCAGGTAAGAGACCGGCTTCCTTTTAATTTCTCAGGATGATGACGGGAGGCCTGCGTGCTCAAAAGTCAAGTCTTGTTGACTTTGAATGCACGGCTGTGACTTTCCTCCCCCCCAACACTGAGGCTGAGACTCCAAGACTGTCATCAGCCTCCATTCCTCCCCTGGGAAAGCTGAGGAATGACAGGAACCTGGAATCCTTAGGGGTGCTGGGTGTGGGGTAGGGGCTGAGGCTGGCACAGGTGAAAATCTCAGGAAAGCGATGGTGTAGGTGGTGGCTTCAGGCTGTATAGATACCATGGACCTCCCTCTCCATCCTGGGTTTGGGGCCTCCACATCTCTGCTTTGATCTTTTTTCCCTTCTTGGCCCCTCAGGCCCCACCTGTCCTCCTGCTGCTGCTTCTCTAGGGTGTCATTATCTTTGCCTACCGAGCCTTTGCTTATAGCTGCTGTACACTTACAAAGCAGCGTATCTCGTCTTCTCAACAGCCTGACCTTAACTAGGGCTATGTTAGTCCATTTTTTGTTATTGTAATGAAATACCTGAGGCACACACTTTATAAAGAAAAAAAGGTTTATCGAGTTCACAGTTCTAGAGGTTCAAGGGCATGGTGCCAGCCTCTGCTCATCCCTGGGGAAGGCTTCATGGTGGATGGTGTCATAATGGTGGGAACACACTCAGGAGGGAGAGGTCACATCACCAATGAACCTATGTCCCCTCCATATCTCTACACTGAGGACCAAGCTCCCAACTCATGGAGCCCTAGAGACACACACAAAGCATACCCAAGCCACGGCCAGTGCTACAGCTAGGTTTCTCAGAAGAAGTTCCAGTGCCACGTTTCTTCCTCATGAGATACATATTCTTTTTTAAATACTTTGATTGGTACATTATAATTATACATCATGGGCCAAGTGTGGTAGCGCATGCTTGTAATCCCAGTACTTGGGAGGCGGAGACTGGAGGATCGGGGTTCGCGGCCAGCCTCAGCTACTTAATGAGGCCCTCCACAACTTCATGAGACCCAGTTTCAAAATAAAGGATAAAAAATAGGGCCGGGGGTGTAGCTCGGAGGTAGAATGCCCCTGGGTTCAATCCCCGGTACCACACAAAAAAAATTATACATCATGGCGAGGTTCAAAGTGATAGAGACATACATACACGGAGCACTCGATGCGTCTCCCTTCAAACACCACCCACTCCCCACCCCTCCCTGTGCATGTTAGTGAGGTTGGGAGCGACACCGTCACAGATGGACATAGCATTGTTGGGACTGTTTCCATCATCTGTTTTTCTTTTCCCCTTCCCACCTTCCTCCCCTAATCCCTTTCCACTATTCTACTGGTCTCTCTCTTCATGTATCTGAAGCCCCTTTTGTTTCCTATTTTCTCTCTAGCTTCCACAGATGAGAGAAAAATGTATGACCCTTGACTTTTTTTTTTTTTTTTTGCGGTACCGGGGATTGAACCCAGGTGCGCTACACCCCCAGCCCTATTTTTTATACTTTATTTTGAAACCGGGTCTCACGAAGTTATAGAGGGCCTCACTAAGTAGAGAGAGAGAGAGAGAGAGAGAGAGAGAGAGAGAGAGGGAGAGAGAGGGAGGGAGAGAGAGCTGAGGCTGGCCGCGAACCCGGATCCTCCAGTCTCCACCTCCCAAAGTACTGGGATTACAAGTGTGCGCCACCACGCCTGGCACCCTTGACTTTCCGAGACTGGCTGGTCTTACTTAGCATAATAGTCTCTAGTTTCATCCGTTCTCCTGCAAATGACATAATGTTGTTCTTCTTTAGGCTGAGTAAAGTTTCATTGTGTGTATATGCCACATTTTTGTTATTTCTACCACTCCTCGATATTTTTACAAAAGAATTATTCAGAATACTATAGTTTTACATGCATATCCACGTTTATAGCAGCACAATTCACAATAGCCAAATTATGGAACCAACCTTGGTGTCTGTCAACAGATAAATGGATAACGAAAATGAGATACATATTCTATTACTACTCTAATGTACTAAAGGAGACACGGAGGCCTAGAAGTTTTCTAGCAAATTCTCCCAGAATGGCTAGAATTTCCACACAATTGCACGGTGGGCCGAGGGCCGACAGCCTCTGGAACTCTGGCAGCCGTTCCCACCTGCTTATTCTCAGTAGCATCAATGTGGGAGTCGGGGTGGGGGCAGAACAACCCCCAAAGATGGGGATTGAATATTTATGCAGCCCACTCATGGGGCACCTGGTAGCTAAGGGTAACTCATTCATTAAACACAAGACCCTGAGGTCTCTCCCTTGGGAAAGCAGAGCAGGGCATCTATGGGGTGGTCTCTCTCCTCTCAGGCCCTGCCGGCATAAAGGGAGAAAAGGGAAGCCCCGGGCTGGCAGGCCCCAAAGGAGCCCCTGGACCATATGGCCCGAAGGGAGACCCAGGAGTACAAGGTAAGGCCTCTCTTCCAATATGTGGGCTCCTAGGGGACAGGCCCTGCTTTAAGGGTATGGGGAGTTTTCAGAACGTCCACACCCCGGCCACCAGATGGCGCCCAGGACCCACCGGACTTTCCCATGCGGGAAAGGTCCCCTGCCAGTCAAACCCAATGTCACCCCTTTCCACTGCAGCCTAGGCCCCCTTCTCGCTCAACCCCTGGTGCCTTAGCACACAAGTCCCCACAGTGCCAGGCCACAGGCAGAGCTGGAGGAGAGAACCGACCTTCACCTCCATCCCTCCTCCTGCCCCTGGCTGCCAAAGGAGGGTGAGGGGCTCGTGGCGGGGTCTCCTTCAAGCCGTGTGCGTCTTCTTCTTGTGTCAGGATTCTCTGGACAGCCAGGACAGAAGGGAGAGAAAGGTCAAAAAGGTAATTGACATTTCCATTCTCTTTCATTTGTACTTTGGAGTCAATTCAGCACTGGAAAATTATGTGTTGCTTGAGGAGAGCTTGGTTTTAAAGAAAGTCCTCATTTTGGGAAAAGGCTGATGGAGTCTTCTCTTGAATAAGCCTGTCTGTGGGGGTACAGGCACAGCCTGCCTCTCCAATCCTCTTTCTCTCTCTCTCTCTCTCTCTCTCTCTCATTTTTTGGTCCTGGGGATTGAACCCAGTACCTCTATGCTACAACTCTAGTCCTTCTTTATTTTTTGTATTGAAATAGGGTCTCACCCGGAGGATCGGGGTTCGCGGCCAGCCTCAGCTACTTAGTGAGGCCCTCTGAAACTTCGTGAGACCTGGTTTCAAAATAAAGGATAAAAAATAGGGCCGGGGGTGTAGCTCAGAGGTAGAACACCCCTGGGTTCAATCCCCGGTACCGCAAAAAAAAAAAAGAAAAAGAAATGGGTCTCACTAAGCTGCTGAGGCTGGCCTCCAACCTGTGAGCCTCCTGTCTCAGCCTCCCAGGAGTGGGATTGCAGATGTGCATCACTCCTTCCTTCCTTCCTTCCTTCCTTCCTTCCTTCCTTCCTTCCTTCCTTCCTTCTCTTTTTTCTCCCTGCCTCCCTCCTTTGTACTCTTTCTCCATTTCTCCATCTCTCCCTTCACTCTTTCCTTCCTGCCCTTTTCTCAATTTTTTCCTCTCTGCAGCATGTGAGAAAATGTGGTCTGTGGGACTTGCAAGACCAGCCACAGAGGCAACTGTCCTTACGGCTTCATGCCCATAGGCCCAAGTACACCAAACTATCTTGCCATCTATACCAGGCATTAATGCCATAGAACAGGATTCTTCCAGGCTCTGGTGACAGCCAGCCAGGGGGATTCCTTTCCATAGCTAAAGAACCTCTGAGAGGGATGGAAAGAGCCTGGGTGTGCCCCAACCTCTCCCCCATGTGTCCTGCCCCCCAGGCTCAGACTTCATGAGCGTGAGGATCGTGGGCGGCAGAAGTCGAGGCCGTGCTGAAATTTACCGTGACCATGTCTGGGGGACCATTTGCGATGATGACTGGGATCAATCTGACGCCACCGTCTTCTGCCGCATGCTGGGTTACTCCACTGGAAGGGCCCTCAGCAGTTACGGGGGTGGTAAGTGTGTCCTCAACCAAGGGTTTCTTTTCTGGAGCTGCTGAGAGTGGTGTGTTGATACCCTTTGGTTGCGGGAGACTCCTTGTGGCTTGGGTTAAAGGTAAGTGTTTGTTCAAGCAGCTGAGAGTTCTGCAGCTCAGTGTTCTGGGCTGACTTCCTTCCAACTTGGCCTCCGCAGCGGAAAGAGATGGTCTCTTCCCCGGGAGTGACAGTGAAGGCTTACCGAGGCATCTGGAGTCAGAATGTCGCACAGGTGTTTGCAGGGGTTGACAAAGACACCCCCCTGGAAGGCGGGCAAAGACAGATGTCACCATCCCTCTATGGAAATCAGAGCCTGGATTCCCAGCAGTCTTGGCTGTGATCATCCTTAAAAAGTTCCTGGGAGGCTGGGGACATAGCTCAGTGGTAGAGAGCTTGCCCAGCATGCATGAGCCCCTGGGTTCTATCCCCAGCAGTGCAAAAATAAATAAATAAAAAAGAAAATTTTGGAATTTTAAAATGGAAAGGGAAGACAAGACAAATCAGAGCAGGGACTTACTAAAAAAAATTGGAGACAACGTCCTGAGGTGCTAGGGATCAACTTAGCTTATGTCTTTTTTGTTTCTTGCCAAAGGTCAAACTTTCAGCAAAGGAATTAATTCCCCTGAGGGAGCCCCTTTTCTTTGGCCAAAGAGCTGACCCAGCAGGGACACGAGGCTGGTTTCCCAAATGCTCTGTGTCCTTACCCCACCCTAGTTGCACACTCCTTTTTTTTTTTTTTGTGGTACCAGGGATTGAACCCAGGGGCATTCTACCTCCAGGCTACACCCCCAGCCCTATTTTTTTATTTATTTTGAAACAGGGTCTCCTAAGTTGCAGAGGGCCTCACTAAGTAGCTGAGGCTGGCCACAAACCCAGATCCTCCCCGTCTCAGCCTCCCAAGTACTGGGATTACAAGCATGCTCCACCACGCCTGGCTGCACACTCCTTTTTAAATCTGGATCCAGTTGGGCTCTAAAACTCCTTTAAGTTGCCGAGGCTGGTCCAGAACCTGCGATCTCTCTGTCTTAGCCTCCCAAGTTCTGGAATTACAGGTGTGCACCACCAAGCCTGGCTTGTAAACTCCTTTAAAATACACATTGTCCTTGTATAGATTAAGTTTCTATAAAGTCTCATTGGAGTGTAAATCAAATGTAATCAAATCATTTGTTTTCAATTTTATCAGAAGGAAGGAGGTTAGACAGAGGCATGGCTGCTTTAGGACAGTGGAATGACATGGTTTAAAATGCTTTGGGAAAGGTGGATGTAGTAGCAGAGAATTGCAGGGAAGAGACGGAAGCCTGCAGGACGCTCTGGGGGCGATTTCAAAGAGCGTGGGATTTGAAGTATTACACTTTGAATGAGTCTTTTATCAAAAGGTAGAGAACAGAATCAGTCATTGCCGAAGACTGGACTAGTTGTCTGCATGTCGGCCGGACTGGATCGGGGAGCAATTGGCAGTCTACCCCAGGAGGAAGCTTCCAGGACCCACATGGCGGCTTTGCTCTGACCGTACCCCCTCCCCTGTCCCTCCTCCCTTCCTCTGTCTCAAGGCACAGGAAAGATCTGGCTGGATAACGTTGCCTGTCGGGGCACAGAGACGTCCCTGTGGGAATGTAGCAAGAACGAGTGGGGCTCTCACAACTGCCATCACGGCGAGGACGCGGGCGTGGAGTGCAGTTGACCTGAAGCCTGAGCTCACCACCATCTCCGCCATCTCTTTCAAGATGTCCTTGCATAGAAGGCCCCCCAGGGTTCCCTGGGACTGAAAGGGGTCGTTAATAAAGCTCCAAGTGCCACCTGGCGAGGTTGTTGAGTTAGTGTGTCTCATTTCTTCTTGACACCCCCTCGATGCTGACACCATCGCGTGGGCTTCTCACATGCCCACGCGCACAGGGAGACTCTCGGCTAGTGGGCAGGGGAAGATCGTAGTGTAGGGTGTGCTGCCAAAGGTCACCGAATGTTAGAATTCGCCTCGACCACCTCTTTGATTGCCTCACATATCAGAGCGAGCGTCACCCCACACGGCAGCTGCTCGCCCTGTCTCTGTCTGTGCAGCAAATGAAGAGGCTGGCTGGCAGGTGGCACCATGCTACCTGGTAAATATGCACGGTACCCTCAGCCTGAAGGGCCGTTCTCATCAACTGCCATGGGATGGGAGGTTCATAAATGCAGGGACTCTTGCCCACTTCATCCACCCCAGGAGAGACTCAGAAACTAGTTATTGAATAAATGACCTCATTAAACCTAGCAGGGGAGGCACTCACCCAGCCCGAGAGGCCTGGTCCCTCTCTGCTGTGGCAGTCTTCCCCTGGGATCTGCACCCCGAGTGGGATCCCATGCTCTTGCTCTCACTGGGTGCTGTACATGGTTCAGCTGAGTGTGGACTCTGGGAGAGGGAGTTGCGTGAGTCATGTGACCCCATGATATTATTATTCCTTCTTGACTAGCAAGAACGCTCAGCTTCAGAGCATCAGGGAAGTTGTCCAAGGTCAGTTGCAAATGGCAGGACCAAGGTTAGCACCCGGGAAGAGCAGGTGGAAGGCCGAGTTAGTATGCTCAGCTGGGCATAGGGTGAGAGAGTATTCTCTATGGGGAAACCTTGGGGCCCTTCCCTGTGAGACCTCATCCACCCATCCAGAACCCAATGGCACTTTCAGAGACTGAAGCTGCAGGAGTCCCGCATCCCTGCACCCCCCCAGCCCCCCATTTCCTATCCCAGGATCAGCCTCCTCCAAGAATGGTGGATTGGGTGGGGAGCTGACTTGCCCTTCAGCCCTGCAAGGGCACAGCCCTCCTGAGTCTTCCCTAGCACCCCTCACTGTCTGAGGAGAGCACCCCTACTCACCCTGAGTTTCTGCAACCCCTGCTCCATGTTCTTGCAGTCTCTTCTTGGTTTCCCCTCCAACTCAATACACGTTCATCAAATCTCAACTTCATTCTGGGCACGGGGCTAACCACTGGGAATAACTAGGGGTTAATAACAGACATGTCCTCTGCCATGTGGAGGAAACCAAATGAGTCAAATAATTGCAAATAAATGTCAACTGATGAATATGGCAAATACTGGGTAGGAGACACAAACGGCACGCTGGGAGCACATGATAGGAAGTGACTCGGTCAGAGGAAGTCAGGGGAGGAAGGGCAGGTGTTGACTAGACGAAGAGAGAGGGGGCAGTGGTCCTAGGCAGAGAAATTGGCAAGTGTAGAGGTCCTATGGCCACAGGAAGAGGGCAGAAAATGAGGTACTGAAGAAAGAGGGATGCCGCTGAAGACAAAACACAAGATGAACACAGTCGGCTGCCGGGCAGGCTTCCTGGGTAAGGAGGGGCTATACCTTGCAGGATCTTCCGTGCCACTTATGGATTTTTAAAATCCTTTTTGTACTTTTATTGGTGCATTAGAATTATGCATCATAGTGAGATTCAAAGTGATATATTCATAAGTGCGCATAGCACATGGTGTATTTCCCTCCGTATCCCACCCCGCTTTCCCTCCTTCCCTCCCTTGATTTTCTGAGACCGGCTGATTTCACTTAGCATGATATTCTCTAGTTTCATCCATTTTCTTGCAGTGACATAATTCTTCACATTTATTTGCATAATCTTCTTTATGGCTGAGTAAAGTTCCACTGTGTCTACACACCATGGTTTCTTTATCCATTCATCTGTTGATGGACACCTAGGTTGATAGGATTTTTTTATCTTAAATCTAAAAGCACAGGTAAATCACTGCAGGGTTTATAATAGGGAGCAGGATAATATGCTGAGAAGTAAAGGTCTTGACTACAGATCCTTCCAGAACATTCATGTCAGCTACGCTTCTCCGAGGTATGCTGTCTTGCTCTCTCTCTCCTTCCTCCCCATAGACGTACACACTCTCAGATACACACGGGAACAAACGGCAGCGTACAGACACACAGTAGTCAAACTCCACGGAGAGAAGGAACAGTCTCCTCCGCGGCCTCGGAGCTCTGAGGCTCCCTTTCCACAGCTTTGACCCTCATCTCAGAGCTGGGACTCTCCAGCCCATCCTCGGAGCAAGAGGCTCTCTCGAGAGCTTAGGCCACACATCTCCAGCTTACGACCACCACCGCTGCCTGGGTCCCTCGGGGAGGCAAGTACACCTGCCCAGTCATCTGCCCAGACTACAACTCTCCAGCCAGCACGCAAGATAGAAACAGAGCGCCAAACATCATGCCTTCCCCTCCCTTAGCCCTCTCTCCTGCAGGCACCAAGCCCCACTAATTCTGCCTCCCAAGTAACTCTCCATTCCATCTAGTTCTTTCCATCTCTGCTGCCATGATGGCCCAGGACACAGGACAATGGCCGAGTGCTTGGAATATCTCCTAACCAGTCTCTCATCACCACGCTCCACCAACTGTCCTCTCTCCACACAGAAGCATGAGAGAGCTTTTAGAAGCACAAAGGTGTCTCTGCCTAAAGTCTTCCATGACTCCCCACTCCCTCAGGCAGTCGGCTGAACTCATCACCAGGACTTACAAGGAAGTACTCCTGACAATCTAGCTCCCTGGTTGGTCCTCCAGCAAGCAGAAACCTTTCATTTCCTGTTCCACCCAGCCTGCTACCATGCTGTTTCTCTTATGTAATATCGCACAAAATAGGGTCTTGAGAAATAGTTTTGGTTGACTCCCTGACAGAATGAATGATTGAAAAGGAACAAATTTCACTTCAATCTGAGATTGCTGCATGGCCCCCTCAGCTGGAGGTGGCTTTGTTCCACATGTTGTTCTCTTTGCAGTTATGTGACTAAAGGTCTCTACTCACAGCTCCCAAATGCGAGGAATGACTTTCTCCTCCACCTTTT
This sequence comes from Glis glis, assembly GCA_004027185.1. Classification (NCBI taxonomy): domain Eukaryota; kingdom Metazoa; phylum Chordata; class Mammalia; order Rodentia; family Gliridae; genus Glis; species Glis glis. The sequence goes on from PVJS01003679.1 coordinate 52,712, forward strand.
AAATTGTGTAAGGTGAGCTTTCAGAACAACATTTTACTAGGCATATAGTAAATTTTAAAATATCTTTATTTCCTTGCTGCCTCAACATCCCCGCCACAAACTCGCCCAGGCAGCCAGGTACACAGTGTGGTAAGTCGGCTCCTGCCTTAGGCTCCCTGTCTGCCTACCCTACTCATGACTTAGCAGCACCCAAGCGCAATGACACTTCCCCTACCCTGTGCTAGTGTGCCCTGCGCCCACGAGCAGAGGCACTCACCCCGGCCCGCTTGCTCCCCACTCCCTACACCTTGCTCCTCCCATGTGGGCCCTCCAGTGTGCAGCAACTCTCCCAGATTTGCAAGTTTAATCAACGCTGCTGTCCCCTCTGGTGGCCGCACTGGACTGATCATCCCTTGAAAGGTTGTGGAACACTAGGGCATCACATGATGAAAATCCTTTCATTTCCATCTTAGAAATGAGCAAACTGAGTCTCAGAGAATGAAGAGATGTGGTATGTCAACTCCCCTCTGCCACCCTTACACAGTCCACCCTCTGCCACCCTTACACAGTCCACCCTCCACACCCACAGCTTCCGCATCCACGAATTCAGCCAACTGCAGATTAAAAACGTGGGGAAAAAATCACATAGGATTAAAAACATTTGGAAAAAAAATCACATACATCTCTACTGAACATGTACAGGTTTTTTACCCCCTGGCATGATTCCCTAAATGATACAGTATAACAACTATTTACATAGTATTTACATTGTATCAGGTATTCTAAGTAATCTAGAGATGATTGGAAGTATATATGCAGATGTGCATAGTTCATATGCAAATGCCAAGTCATTCCAGATAAGGGTCTTGAGTATCTGTAGACTTGGGTGCCCACAGTGGGGTCCTGGAGCCAATCCCCCATACTGAGGGACCATTGTATTTATGGTTATTGCAGTGTGACGTTGCAGCTGCTGTCATCCAAAGCCATTTCTATTTTCCCACTCCTTGGACCCGGACTGGTCTCAGGACTCGCTTTGGTCAGCACAAAGTAGAAGTGCTGTGGCTAAGATCTGAGCCTGAGTCTCAAGAGTGGAGTGGGGCTCAGCCTCTGCCCCGAGGCCATCCTCCATCCACCAGCTCACAGCCGAGGCTGGTCAAGTCCAGCCCACATCACAGCTCACTGCCCAACCAACCCACAAACTCCTGGGAAGCCACTCATGGATGTGGCTTTGAAGCCACTGGGTTTGGAGGTGGCTTGTGATAGAGCAATAACCAACTGATAAAATCAACTTGGCCGGACGTGGTGGCACACGCTCATAATCCCAGTACTTGGGAGGCGGAGACTGGAGGATCCAGGTTCGTGGCCAGCCTCAGCTACTTAGTGAGGCCCTCTGCAACTTCGTGAGACCCGGTTTCAAAATAAAGTATAAAAAATAGGGCCGGGAGTGTAACTTGGAGGTAAAACGCCCCTGGGTTCAATCCCCAGTACCACACACACACACACACACAAAATTAACTTGACCAAAGACAAGCAGCTGATAGGAGCAGAGCAGGATTCAACCCGCTCTGCCAGCACCAATAAGATTAGGAGGGGAAGAGGAGTCACTGCGGCTGAGCACCCATGCCAGGCAGCTCCCTGATGAGCCCCCAGGAAATCTCTCAGACGGGCAAAGGCAGAGGCAGCAGCCAGGGTGATGCCCCCTGGGCCTGTGGCCACTAAGGGGCTGAAGAGGAACAGGTAAGATCAGTACCATGACAGCCTCCACTGCCACCGAGCAGGGCTGGGGCTGCTGCAAGATGGGCATGACCTCAGCATAACGCTGCGGTAGGAGACCTGGCCATGCTGGCCACTCGAAATGAGTTTTCCCCCTGCTTCCCTCCTTGGAGGATGCTGTGATCTGGCTGTGGCCCGAGGGACAGAAGCCAGCACTGAGCACACTGGCTGGGAAGGACAGACATGGCAAGGCCTTCAAACGACCCCCCTTGTGCAAGCCCCCATACCACTCCCCGGCCTGGTAGGGCAAACCCACGAAACCCACAGGGCATGTCCCAGCCCCAGGCCAGAGAGGCACAGCTAAGAAAGTTCTGGAGCTGATCTGTCTGGGTCAGAGTCCGGGTGCTGCGTTCAGCAGCTCAGTTGTCTGATCAGTGAAGTCGCTGGACAGCTCAGCCCCGGTTTCCTTGTCTGTAAAATAGTATAACACTTCATCCCTCACAGTGTTCTCACAAGGAGTCATTGAAATGACACACAAAAAGAAAGCACTCATTAAAACAGAAGGACATTTGAGTAAAAACGGTTTTCTCCTTCCCCCTCACCATCCTGTCCCAGATTCAGCCAAGCGCCGAAGACCTGGGAGCCCCGGATGCTCTGTTCACCTCAACCCCACCCCACCCCACCTCCAAGAGGCCGGGGGCCTGGACCATTGCAGTCGCCTGGTCTCTCTCCCGTCACTCACCCAAAGCAGACAGAGTGACCTTAGTCTTGTCACTTTCCTCCTTTAAACCCCCCCAACAATCACCCACTGCTCTCACAGGAAGTCCCCACTCCCAGCCACAGTGTAAGAGGTGCTGGTCACCCAGCCTGCTCACCTCTCAGCCTTTGCTTCACTTTCTACCTTGCCAGAATTCACTGTCCCACCAGAAGCATTCATTCTGTCCCTCATTGACTGTTGCCATCTGTCATCTCCCCCCCAACCCCATTTCCTCTGACCCCTACACACCTGGGTGCAGCCAGCACCAAGGCCCGAGCAAGGCTTAGGAGAGAGAGCTGCTCATGGCCTCCCTCTGCTCTGAGGGCTGGGGGTGTATCTGTCCTGCTGCACCCCATTTCTTAGCATAGTGCACGGCATACTGTGCTAAAATCTGAAAAATGCACATGTTAAATTTTTAAATTTAAAAATTTTAAATGTACATGCTCATAGAAAAAAATTCCTAGAAGGAAGAGAAGAGAACTCATCAGAATGTTTGTGGTTGGCAGTAGGATTATGATTATTTTTTCTTTCATTATTTCATGGTTGGGGGATTGTCTACCATGACTATATATTTATAAGCAGAAAAAAATACTGTTAGTTAAAGCAAACACTGAAAGTGTAGTTTGCATCCTCCAAGAGGTGGGACTCTGCCCTCCAGAGCTCAGGCTCTCCATCCTGGCCCGGGGTCAGCTGTGTGTGTTGGTGTGTATGTGTGGGGAGGCCCTTGGAGGATGGGGGTGCGGGTCCTGAGCCTGCCTCCACTGGGTGGTCTGTGGAGAGAAATGGGTCGCAACTGGAGGCAGGTAGGTGGAGTGCGGGCTGGGCCTGATATTTTATAACAAGATATAACAAATTCTGTTTCTGTGTTGATGGGAATGACCCAGGAGAGAAGGAGAAATCAACAATTCAGGAGAGAGGGCTTCATTTCAGGAGTCCTTACAAGGACTAGAGGTCACAGGATTCTTAGCAATTGGTGGGAGCAGGATTGTTCTTCCAATGCAGCAGGAAGGGAGGCAAAAATATGAATAAAGATACAGTAGCCTGAGGATCTGGGGCGGGGTAGATGAGGGGCAGGGAGTTCTCTGATTGTTTCTGTAGTTCCCAGAGGACCTGAGCCAAGGGTGACCACTGAGCTGAGCCTGGAGGGACAGGTACTGGGGTTGTCAGGGAGAAGGACATGGCTCTGGAGCAGTCAGGAGGCCACTCACTGAGCACCTACTCCAGGCCCAGGCCCTGTGATATCTCATTTAATCTGCAGTACCACCTGGACACCACAAGTCCATTATACAGATGAGGAGCTGGGTGTTCAGGGTAGGGCACAGCAAGTAGAGCATATGCGATGAGAGATTGAAATATCCTGCAGAAGATGCCTCTGCTGCACCTCCATGCTCTGCCTCCCCTTTCTGCCCAGCCAGGCACCATTTCATGGTACTGCTAACCTCCTGGTCAGGTGTCATTTGCCAAGGATGGCAGACGTGGGGGCCCTAAGACATCAATGGCTGTGGAGAGTTGAATGTCCCACCCCATGGGCTCCTCACAGTGGTGGATCTGGTGCCACGCTTCTGTTTTCCTTTCGACCTGTCCACCCTGTTCCCAGCCTCACATCTCACACCATCTTCCCCTGAAACTTACACGTGCCTACTGTGTATGAGGTGCTGAATGCTGCTGAAACAAAAAGGCCCAGTCTTATCCCTCCAGGGCAGGGTCCCCTGAGAAGCCACCAGGAACCATGCTGGCAGCACAGAGTGATGGGCTGGGCTGGGCTGGCTCTGGACTGTGGGTCTGGCCAGGTTTGTGATCAGAACACCTGTGGAGGTCCAGAAGGCAATGTTTTCTCTTGCCCCACACTGCCCAACTCCACATTGCAAAACCTTAACAAATGTGTGTAGAACAGCTTCATGGTGTCACCTCAAAATAATACTAAAGATAAAACACAAAGTTTGCATGTTTGTTAAAATTCATGTCAGCCAGGTGTGGTGGTGCACGCCTGTAATCCCAGTACTTGGGAGGCTGAGACAGGGGGATTGCAGGTTTGAAGTCAGCCTCAGCAACTTAGTGAGGCTCTAGCAACTTAGTGACACCCTGTTTCCAAATAAAAAATAATTTAAAAAATAGGTCTGGGGATATAGCCCGGAGGTAGAAGGCCCCTGGGTTCCGCCCCCACTACCCCCCCACACACACACACACAAAGCACGTCAAAGAGTCACTTTTCTGGGTTTTCTGACTGTAGTTCTCTGCTAAGCCGTTGGGAGCTCCTCTCTGCCCCGCTTGGCGGGGGCTGGGAAGCACATAACAGGTACACCCTGGTGCACAATGGGTGCTTGGCAAGTGTAGGTAGTTGGCCCTGGGTGGGAACTTGGTAGACCCCAGATGAGGCCCGGTGGTGTTGATAGCGGTGGGACAGTGGACTAAAGAAGGGTCCCGGGGGAGCGCGGGTTTCAAGCCATCTGCCCCACAAACAAAACCTGGGCTTCCTGGGCAGTGGACCCCACTTTCCCTTCAGGGCAAGAGAAACCTGGGATTCAGTTACCTGCGGACCGGTCGCGATGGGAGGTCGTCTTCTCTCTCTGGGCACGCGGGGGCGCTGCAGGCCGCGCTCCGCCACCAGGCTCCAGCCTCTCTCTCCGCCTCGCTCGCCAGCCGGCATCCCAGCCCAGAGGCGCCGCAGGGTCCCGGCAAGCTCTGCACAGGACCCAGCCCCTTTCATCTGCACCCAGCCGGGCCACCGCCAGACTCCCTCCTGTCCCTCCTTCCTGTTCCCTGTAATAACTGGTCTACTGTGCACCCGCTGTGAATAGGTGCTCTGCGAGGTTCTTTTTGGACACATTGATCTCTCAGACCAATTCAATGGGGTTCTCTAGCTCCCATTTTGCTAAGAAGAAAGCCCAAACTCAGAGGTTAGTGAGCTGATTAGCAGCAGAGCTGGCGGTCCATGTTTTCCTACCTGACGCCCCCTCCCCTGTTCGTGCCCCAGGGTGAGGCATTTGGAAGGAGTAGCTCTTCCAGCAGGTGTGATGGTGGTGTGTGTGGGGGGGGGGGCGTGAGCCTCTCTCCTCAGCTCTTTCTCCTGTGAGTGTTTACAGTTTAATTCCCTTCCAGCAAACCTTACCCAGGCTCATTCTAAGCTCCAGGCCCTGTGATCTGCAGGCTCTGGACACAGAGAGGGGCCCGGCTTGTTCCACCAGCCCCTCAAGGAGCTCTTGGCCCAGTCTGGGTGACAGAACCACCAACAGACAACTGGATCCAGTATGGAGTCCAGGGAACCTACTGGGGCTGGTGGAGGACAGGAGAAGCTCCCGCGGGAGGATGAGGAAAGATGAGCAAAGAGTGCAGAGGGCAGAGGGCAGAGGGCAGAGTGGTAGGAAGAGGGAAGGATATGAACCAGTGTAGGGCCGGACATTCAGGGAGCAAGACCAGTGAGGAGGCCAACAGAGCAGCCCAGCTAGGACAGGAAAGGGCTGGGGATGGCTGGGGCGGAATGGAGGGCTCTGGTGGGGTCCTGGCTGCCTGTCAGGTCTGGCTGGGTCCCAGGAGGGCCTGTCGCGTGGCTCACAATGGAGACTCTGGGAGGCAGGCCGTCTGGGGATAGATGAGCATGAGTTTGGCCTGTGGGAACTGAGAAGAGCTGTCCACTAGCACGGATGGACGGCGGCGACCTCATGGGGCTTCCCAGGCCTCCTGAGAAGGCGTCCAGGGGCACCCAGAGAGTAAGAGTCCTCAGAGGCAATTAGAGCGGTTCAGTGATGCTGACTGGCCCTCGCTGGCATCGATGGGGAAGCTGCAGTTAATTAAAAATGAGCCTCACTCCTGGTGATGTGTGCTTATCACACTCCCGGCAGTGCGGCCGATGGCTCTTCATCTCCTGGATAAATGGACTTGCTGCTCCAGAGTCTCGCAGCAGATGGGCCAGCAGCCTCAGGCCCAGTCCCCACTGAGCAAGGGGACCAAGGGGCCACACCGTTTACATCAGTTTTTCCCGAGAGCCTCCCCACTCCCACCGTGCCCTCCTGGGTGGGGAGCTCCATCAGGGCTGAGATATGCTGGCCAGGGGGTGCACCCCAGAGGCGAAGCTACCCTCCCAAGCCGGTGGGCTTGCCAGGCCTCAGCGAGGCAGGGAACACGAGGCTGCACCTGTGTGCAAGCGGGGTGCACAGAGCAAGTCCTCTGTCCTGCTCTGTGCCAGGTACTGAGGACCGAGGGGTGAAAGGCAGGACCCAGGCACCCGGGGAGTTCACAGTCTGGTGGGGGAGACAGAGACATCAGCAGACGGTTTCCATGGGGCATGACACACACAAAGGATGGTGGAAGAAGTGCCCAGAGGATGAGCATTTGAGGAGAGTTGGAGGAAGGGAGGGAGGAGGCCATGCTGTGTTCTCCTATCACACCTTCTGTGGCAATCGTAGGAACTTCCCTTATTGAGCACCTCCTGTGTTCTGGGTCCTTAAGATGAAGCCTCTCTAATCCATGCCACCACCTGGGGGGCACTTTAAAGAAGGAGAAACCAAAACTTGGGAAGGATAATTGGCCCATTCTAGGCCACGAAATTGGCAAAAACCAGAAATGGGATTCGAGCTCATGGATATCCAACTCCAGGGCCCAAATGCTAGACCCTACCTTGCTGTCGATGGGCCCTCGAAGGGTAAGATGAAGGAATGGAGGGATACATAGGCCAAGGCCAGAGCCGGGGTCTGGAAAGACATGTAGAAAAATAGGAGTCTTGCCTGGGAAGATTGTTAAAGGTCATGACTGAGGTGGGTTCTCATTTTTGAGATGAGGGAGATCCAGAGTGGAAACAGCAGGCTGACTGCTGGGCTGGATTGGAACTCAGTTCTCCTGGTTTCCAACCCAGGACTTCTTCCCATAGGGCTGTGCTGCTCCCTCTGGGATGCATGCACACATGTATGCACGCACACACATACGCACACGCATATGGTTGTCCAAATTAGTGATTCATTCTGTCTTTGAGCAACACGGTTCTCTGATGTTTTGGGATCACAATTGTGTTAGTCATCCTTGCGTCACCGTGACCAAAATACCTGACAAGAACAACTTAGAGGAGGAAAGATTTATTTTTGGCTCACAGTTTCACGGAAGAGCCAGTTCACGGTCGTCTGGCTCCAAGGCAGAAACAAGGCCAAAGGGCGAGGCAGAGGAGAGCTGCTCAGTTCAGAACAGACGAGGAGCAGAGAAGAGAAAGAGAGAGGGGAAGGAGCCAGGGAGAAGGTAAACCATTCCAGGGCACGCACCAGTGACCTGCTCCCTCCAACTAGATCCACCCACCAGGAGTCCATTCATCCATCAACGGGCTAATGCACGGATGAGGTCAGAGCCCTCGGGTGCAATCATCGCCTAACAGACCCCCCATCAGAACTTGCTGCATTGACAGAGTGTTCACCAACTCAACTTTTGGGAGACATTCCAGATGCAAACCACAACAGTGAAACAGAGGTGACTCAGGACAAGTTTCTGTCATGGCTATATGGCGGGGGGCTGAAAGCGGTTATGGGATATCTCAGGCACCTTGTTGGAGATCTTCATAAGGGCCTCCATGAATAAGATGCAGTCACAAAAGAACTTCACAAAATAGAGAAACAAGTGGCACAGAGGGATGGCCGGAGAGACTCCTGTCCTGCCCCTTATTGGCTGAACAATTCAGTAATCTTTCTCACATGTGGGCCAGAACTCAATTATTGTCTTAATATGTAATTTTATTTAATATTTCTTATAAAAATAATACATTCCCATGATTAAAAAAAGTTCAAAGAGTACCCAAGAATATTAAATATATTGTCCCAAGCCAGGCATGGTGGTACATGCCTTAATCCTAGTACTTGGGAGGCAGAGACAGGATGATCACAGGTTCAAGGACAGCCTCAGCAATTTAGCTAGACCTTGGACAACTTTGTGAGACTGTTTCAAAATAAAAAGTAAAATAGGATTGGGGGTGTAGCTCAGAGGTAGAATGCTTCTGGATTCAATTTCTAGCCACAAAAAATAAAAATAAAAAACAAAATCAAAAAAAGAAAAAGAAAAAGGCTGGGGGGTGTAACTTGGAAGTAGTATGCTCCTGGGTTCAATCCCCAGTTCTCTCTCTCTCTCTTTCTCTCTCTCTCTCTCCATATATATATACATATATATATATGTGTGTGTGTGTGTGTGTATGTGTGTGTGTATATGTGTGTGTGTGTGTGTGTGTGTGTGTGTGTGTGTGTGTGTATACACTACAGTATTCTGACTTTAATTCTTTTGGAAAGACTCAGAGGAGTGGTAGAGCTGGGTTGTCTGTCTTTTGTTAACACAAATGGCATCATGCTAAACACTTTGTTCTCTGCTGTGCTGGCTGCATGCGTACCTCATCCTTCCTAATGCTGCATGTGATAGTCCACAGTACAGATGTGGCATAGGTACTGACCACTGACCCCATCCCTGATCAGAGGGCAGTAGGCTGTTTGCCATCTTTGCTACTATACTCAGCGGTGCTGCCATGAGCATCCCTCCCAGTCCCGGTTGGTACACCGTGGCAAAGCTCCTTGCTGGGTTCAATGGTGTATGGAGTTTGCATGCTGATCTCTTCCCAAATTGTCTTCCAAAAAAGGTGGTAGCAGTTGATTCCTGCCAGCAGTAAGAGGATGCCTACTCCTCCACCTCTGACAGCGCTGGGGAATAATGAGCATTTTAATATTTGCCAATCTGAGATGTAACTACTGAAGACGCATTGTTGTTTTGAATGCCATTTCTTTCCTTATCAGTTAGGATGAGGATATTCTTATACTGGCTTTCATGTTGAAGAACTTCCTGTTCACATCTGCTCATTTGAGATCTTTTTCTTAATGATTCTCTCAACATAAATTAAGAAAATAAGCCTTTTGTCTGTCATATGTGTTGAAAATACCTTTACAGTTTGTCCTGAAGCTTGCTTCCCCTTATGAAAGCTTTTAATTTTTTGTGTAGTCAAATTTATCAGTCTTTTCCTTTGTGGCTTCAGGGTTAAACTGTTATTTAAATATTTTATAGCTCATTCGTTTTTCACAAGAATAAAGTATAAGCTACTTAGAGCATCGCCTGCAGATTCTAAGACAATGCCTTGTGCTTGGCAGGTATGCCTTCAAGTATCAGATAGACAGACGGACGGATGGATGGACAGACAGATACACAGACATACAGGTTGATAGACAGATGGATGCTGGATGAAAGGTAGATAATAGACAGATGGAGAGAAAGGAGGTTATTTGACAGTGCCCCTTTTCAAAAACATTTTTTTTTGTACTGAATATTGAACCCAGGGGCATTCTACCTCTGAACTACACTCCTGACCTTTTATTCTTTGAAACAGGGTCTCACTAAGTTGCTGAGGGTCTCTCTAAGGTGCTGAGACTGGCCTCGAACCTGTGATCCTCCTGTCTCAGCCTCCTAAGTACTAGGATTACAGGCATTTGCCACTGTGCCCAGCAAAAACAAATTGTGTGTGTGTGTGTGTGGTACTGGGGATGGAACCCAGGGGAATTCTACCTCTGAGCTACAACCACAGCCCTATTTTTTATTCTTTATTTTGAAACAGAGTCTCACTAAGTTGTGGAGAGCCTCACTAAGTAGCTAAGGCCGACTGAGAACCTGCGATCCTCCTGTTTCAGCCTCCCAAGTACTGGAATTACAAGCGTACACCACCATGCCTGGCTAAAAACAAATATTTTTAAAATACAAAATTCATTAGGCACATTTGGAATATTCTCTCCCCTGGATTTTCTGGGCCTAGCCTAGAGTCTCATCACTTAACTCCCACCTTACTCCCCTAGTACCACAAAAAAAAAAAAAAAGACGTTGAGGTGAGAAGATGATCCTGGATTATGGGGGAGGGCAATGTAATCACAGGGTCCTACAAGGAGGAGGAGTCAGAGAAAGCATGAGGGGGCCACAAACCAAAGAATGCCAGCCATCTTTAGAAGCTGGGGAAGGCAGGGAAACAGATTCCTCAGGGAGCTTTTAGAAGGAACTTGGCCCTACTAAGAGCTTCACTTTAGCCCTCCTGACCTCCAGAGTTATACAATAATAAACATGTGCTATTTGAAGTCACTTGGTCTGTGGCAATTTGTTACAGTAGCAACAGAAAACTAAGAAGGTGTAATTGTATCAATGTGCTCCTACTTTATACCCGAACACCAAGGCCAGTGTGCAGCACACAGTAGGAGTTTCCTACCGACTTGTTGACTAAATAAAGGTGCATCGTGCACCTCTCGCCACTAAGAAATAGTTCCTAGCAGTAGCCTCGCACTCTCAGAGGGGATGTGCAGTTAAAATATTGGAGAATATTACCACAGTATTCGGAAGAAGCAGACCTGGCTGATCTCCCGTGAACAGGACACAGCTGAATCTCTCCTCATCCCTCACTGGCTCTGCGTCCTCCTCATTATCTTGCCAATCGAATTGTGAAAAATGGCATCCTTGTTTGGACTGTGTTTTTTAGTGACGAGAGTCTGAGCTTCCTTCCATGTGTGTATCGACCATGTGTACTGGCCCATTTGGAAACTGCCTCTATGTGCTTATTTCCTGTTTTTTTTTAATTGAATTATTGTTCTTTTTCACTAATTTTTAAGAGCTCCGCAGACCACGCAGGTATGAATATGTAAACATACTCCCTTGCTTTGTCCTTTTGCTTCCTTTATGGGATTTTTCACTATGGAGAAAAATTCTAATTTGACAAAGGCATGAACGAGGTGCTCGTCCTAGTTTGGTGGGGGGACGGTCATTCGGAAGCACCCGACGGGAGCAAAGGCTCAGAGATAAGAAAGAACAAGGAAGATTAATATGACTGGAGCAGTTAGGGGGAGGAGGATTGATGAGGTGTGCGCTGTCAGGGCAGGACAGGACTGCAGCCGTGGAGACAGCTCAAAGCTGGATGGGGAATTGGATCATCCTCTCCTTCTGGGAGAATGAGCAGTCTTTATTTAAAAATTTTGCTAAATTCCTTATAATGTTCCAGGTACTGCATTCGGTATTTAAAATATTTTCTATTCTGTCTTCACAGTCCTGGGAAGGAGTACTATTCTGCCTATTTACAAACTGGAGAAATGAAGGTTCAGAAAGGCTAGGGAACTCGCCCAAGGTCACACAACCGGGAAAGAACAGAAGCTCACCTGCCTGACCGCCCAGTCCGCGATGCACATCACTGTGCTCGCGGAAGTCCTGGGAAGCCTAGGTGTGCTACTTAGAAAGGAAGAAGCAGAATCTCCTAGAGGTTAATTAACTTCTTCAAGGTCACACAGCTTGTAAGTGGGGGGGGGGGGCTGGGATCTGGATTCAGGATTTCTGGCCCCGAAGCACTTGCTGTCCTTACACCTCTCTTCTTCCATCTCCCGAGTGCAGAGGTCCCGAGAGAGGCTGGTTTAACTGGTCTGGCATCCCCAGTTCTCTCCCATGTACCACCAGGTCGGGAAGCTGCCCTGGCACAGGAAAGCAAGCTCAAGAAATCTCTTTTCTTACCAGGCATGGTAGCGCATGCCCGTAATCCCAGGACTTGGGAGGCTGAGACAGGAGGATTGCAGGTTTGAGGCCAGCCTCAGCAGTTTAGTGAGACCCTGTTTTCTAAATAAAAATAAAATAGGGCTGGGGGTGTGTGTAGCTCAGAGGTAGAGCACCCTGAGTCCAAACTCCAGTGCCACCCCCCCCAAAGATCTCACTCAGAATTTTCTTAGAAAATACCTCCATTAGGCCCAGGCAGAGAGGCCCTGCCCTGACCCTGTGCCCCAGGGGTCCCCACTTACAGTGTTTTCCTTGAAGTTTCGAGTCCCCCTTGGGTACGTGGGACTAGCCAGGCTTGGGAATTGTGCCCAGAGAGGGCACCCTAGCATAGGTTCCAGGTTCCAGAGCACCCTTCTTGAACTTTTCTCAAGTCCCCTGGTACCCGAGACCCTCGGGTCAGGCAGCACACCCCAGGTCTATGCAGCACACCCCAGCCCAGATCTGGGCCAGCCTGGGCCTCTATCTGTATCTCTCCCCTTCCAGGGGCCCCCATACCCTCGGTCTTGCACATGAGAGTTGCAGGAGCCGCACCAAGGGGACCGTCCCGGCCAGGCCAGGCCCTGGTTCCAGGCAGATGGTCATGGAGCAGCTGCTGGTCACACACCATTTCTTTCATGGGATGGCATGAGCTGGGCCCCCAGAATGGTGCTGACATGCTGATTTGCGGGGCCTCCCCCTCTGGCCCCACAGAGGAGAGAGTCAGGACTCGGAGCGACCTGCAGTCCACGGCGACCCTCAGGCATGAGCCGCCTCTGTGGGCTGGGTGCTTCCGTCATGGTGTGATCCCAGGTCTCTGGCACCCAGAGGTGGTGAGGGTGGCAGCAGGCACCCTTGAACCTCTGTGCTTCCCACCACAGCACAGGATGGCACCCGCCTGCTAATTCACAGGCTCTGTGTCAGGAGGCCTCTGTGGGTGGACCCAACATCTCCTCGGAGGACTTTGGAGATGTGACCAAGGGACCCTTCCAACTGGCACATTCTCTCGCTGGCGGGGTGGTGACGTCATGTGCCTGTCCATACTAAGACAAGCCAGAGGGGACATGGGCACCCCTTGAACAAACGCACCAGCCTTCTTGCTCCCCCTTTCTCCATTACCTCAGCCCTGTGCCTTAGGGGGTCCCACTTTAGGGTGCTTTCCTTGAAATTCTGAGTCCCCCTTGGGTACCTGGAACCAGCAAGGGCTGGAAGTCTTGCCAGGCAGGGCACCCCAGGTGGTGGCACGTGGAGGGCAGGGACGCCGGTCATGTCGAGAGCCATCCCATAGCATGCTAAGGATCTGAGATCACAGCCTAATGAGCTCAAGGGAAGAGGTGGGTGGAGGATGTGCTGTGCTACTTTTAGGCTACAATATTCTGAATGACAAATTTAACACCACAGGAAAATAACTTAGCATTCCCATCTCCCTGCTTTCTTGGGCAGGACTTGCACACGTGGCTGTCAGTAACAAAGCACACAACTTGGAGAGCATCATCGAAGCCAGCTCGCATGGGCAGCACCATGGGTGACGTAGTGTTACGATGTGACCGGCATTAGATGAAGAATACAGGGAAGCCGCAGGGTAGAGACACCATGGCATTGTGAGCTGACGTGGCCCAGCCGCCCGTCTCTCACAGTGAGAAACAGGAAATAATTCAGGAATGTATCTGACAATCAGGAACACAAAAGCGGGGTCTTGGACCCAATGAGGGAGGCACCGTGCAGGTCACTAGACAACCTCATCAGCACTGATGACACTATAACCAAGATGGAAGTTGCTCTAAACCCTCATCACAAGCCTTACACCTTGCATGAATTTGATAACACAGTCTTAATCAAATAATTTTCTGGAGTCTCATACGCCCTAAAGACCATTTGATTCTCCAGGCTCGTTCAAGATATAGAAGCTCGCGCAGGCGCTGATGAACGCCATTCACCTCCTGCTCCCTGTGTCCCCGCGCTATGCTAAGCAAGGTGTTAGCACCATTTCATTTCATCTAGGCATCAGGGAGGGTGTGGCCGGGGGAGGAGGGAGCGGGCTCTGTGGAGTCTGGCAGCAGAGGTTGAGGTGCCAGGAGCAGGGGTGCTCTGGGCAGGGCAAGTCGCTCCCCTGGATGGGGGCTTTTGCAGGGACTCCTTGCAGGGTTTGGTAGGAATTCCAGGAGGGGAGGGGGGTTTGGATGGGAAAGCGCATGCTCAAAGGCTTATGGGAGCCAATATTTGCAGTCCCTGGGAGACTACAACCACAGAACAGGCAGTTTGAGCAGAGCGTGTGGCAGTGGCGTGGGACATGTCACTAGGCCTCCCAGAGCTGCAACTCCCCTTACTTTGGTCACTCCTCTGAACCCCAACGCCACCCCCTCCCTAGGGAACTTTCTCCTCCCTTCCATTAGCTTGCAGGATCCTGCTCCTCCCAGGAGGCCCTCCTGACCAGGTGCTCTAGCTTCCTGGATCCCCGCCACCTGCAGTCCCTATGGCTCCCAGCAGATCTCTGTGCCCAGACTTTGCCTTCTGAAAGGGATTAACTCCTAGAGGGAGGATGCCCCTCATTCTCTGGAATGTCCACAGCCCCCCCCTCACACACACACAGGCAGAACATGGGGAGGGGATCCAGGTGACATCTGGCTGGTGGCAGGTGTACCAGCTGCTCATCAGGCACAGTGATGAGGACTCAACCTGAATGCAGCCGGGCAGCATCCCCCTGGCTGTGCCCTTATGTGAGAGAGGACCAGCTGGGTGGGGGTGGGGGTGGGGAAAAGGGGCGACAGGTGCTGGATAATTAGAGTCAGCTCTCGCTGGGGAAGACCCCAAGACCTGGCGATGCTCAGAGGGGCCACCGGAGGGACAGCCCCCCCAGCTATGGCTTCTCACCCAGGGCTCAACAGGCTCCAGCAGCTCCAGGGATGTTGGGGGATGGTGACTGGCAGACGGCCAGCGAGAGGGTGCAGAGTTAGGAGTCCCAGGGCACCCATGCAGGGGGGCCCCAGCTCTAGGGACCAGGAGTGGCTGGGCAGTTTAGCTGTCCCACGGGGGTTCGGCCACCAGGTGTGTCAGCCACAACATTCATCAGGTGTTTGTGGGGCATGGGCCGCAGCAGGGGTGTGAAAGCTGAACAGGAGGAAGAGGCGGCCCCACCCGGCCTGCTTCTCTGCTTCTCTTGGCAAAGAGGGTAATGACAGGTGCTAGTTTCCAAAGCCCTCTCTTCTACCTCGGATTAGCTGCAGTCTGCCTGTGAACAAGAGGGAGGGAGAAAGAATGCTTGCCTTAACAGGCAATTAGGTATCTAAGGGATGAGTTTTGTTGATAACATAGCCCAGAGTCGCAAGGTAATACCTGAGACACAGGTGGCACCTGTCTCAGTACCTGGCCAGTCCTGACCCAGTAGGGCCTGGCTGACCCCCCCAGATGAGCCCTAAACACTCAGACATCAGGATGATCATCTCAACCAATTGACAAGACACCCGACCCGCATTTCAACAGTGTGCCAGGTGACTCTAGGCCCTTCTTTAAATTCTTTACAGGATGCCGTGTCTTGCAGGTAGTAAGTGAAAGCTTAGTGGTCCTACACATCCATTTATTCACTTGTTCGTTCATCCTCAAAGACTGTTGAGTTTTCTCTCGAATAATATGTGACTCTCTGGGAAGATTTAAAATTCAACACAAATAATTCTCACCCTCTGTAGACTCCTTGAAGTTGAGGATCATGTGACACTTACCTCATGGAACCCAGCCCAGAGCCTGGCATGTAATAGGTGGTCAATGTGTGTGGAATGAGTGTTATGGTTTGGATAAGTGTCCCCCAAATGTCCATGTGACTTGGTCCATGTGGGGCTTGGTCCCCACAGTGGCACCATTAGGAAATGGTAGAACCTTTAGAAGGAGGGGTCTTGCGGGAGGTCTTTAGGTGATTGGGGGTGTGTTCTGGAAGGGGATAGTAGGGCCAGCCTCTTCCTCTTTTGCTTCATGGACATGGGGAGGAGTTTGCTCCACGGCGTGCTCCCTGCCATTGCCATCCAGCACCCCAACCAGAGGCCCAAAGCAATGGGCCCACCTGTTCATAGATTGAAACCTCCCAAACTGGGAGTCAAAATAAACCTTTTCTCTTTATAAGATAATTATCCCAGGAATTTCTTTTTAGTGATGGCAAGATGACTAACACAATGTTCATGGAGGTCTGTGGTAGCCTCAAGACATCCTGGTTTGAAAGCGGCAGGTCTCTACTCTACATAAGGTTGACAAGAAAGATGTGGGTGAAATGTGTTTCAACCACCTTGTGCCGGAGCTGTCGAGGAATGCCCCTGCTCCCTCAAGACATGTTAAACACGCAAATTCCTGGGGCTCGCCCAAGAGGGGCAGCCTCACTGAGCTTGGGCCTGTGTACCCGCATTTTAGCAAGCATCCCTGGGGATTCCGATGCCGCTGATCACTGAAACACACATTAAAAGTACCACATTAGCCCGACCCAGAGCTCAGGCATCCATGGGGACTCCTTTCCTTCTTTATCACTCTATGAGGGGGAAAGTTTTCCCCACAAGTGGCTCTAGGTTCAAACCTGAGCACTACCTCTTCATAGCCTGGTATCTTAGGACAAAATTAGTGGCAGCAGTTGGTTTTATCAGCCCAGCTTCCCTCTTGTCTCTTCTGACAATCTTGCACCCACTCCCATATCCACTCCTGCCCCACCGCACACACACCCTGGGAAAACTGATCTCCCCATCCCAGTGCACCGCCAGCTTGCTGGTTGTGGTACCACCATGAGGGGTCCAGAGGTGAGCAGGGAACATCGCCTGGATGGTTGGAGCCCAGTGCAAAAGGCCAGAACCAGGTAAGAATGTGCAAGGGGTGAGACAGGGGAGGCAGGAACACAGCAAGGAGTGGTCCAAGCTCTGGGGTTCCCATCACCAGAGTTGACACAGTTCTGGCTGCCCTTTTGGGAGCTCCCCCAGGATCTTTTCCCTAAACCCCCTTTCTTACTTAAGTTACCTTGAGTTGAGCTTCTGTCACCCAAACCTGCAAGAGTTGTCCCTCACTGAGGCTCAGCACCTTGTTGGTAAAATGGGAACCAATGGTACCTACGGGGCTTCCTTCTGTGTCAACTGCTACTCGAGAGCCCTAATGCGTAACAGATGCTCAGCAAATATGACTTTCTTGCATTTCATTTTAATATCACCTAGTTCTTCCTTGGGATCCAGCTGGACCCCTGGGATTTGAGCTCTCTGCTTCCCTTGTTGAGCTAACAGCTTAAATGGGTGTGTGACTGTCACACGCAGCACATGCTCAGCAGTGAATGGACCCAGGTGGTGGGGAGGATGGGCAATGGGCACATCCAGCTTGTGCTCCAAAGCCATGTGGGCAGGGACATGAGCTCTGCCCTGTCTCAGCAAAGGGCAAAAGAGTCTGCACATTTTACATGTATAGAGCACTGATTTCTCCCTCCCTCCCTCTCTCCCTCCCTCCCTCCCTCCCTCCCTCCCTCCCTCCCTTCCTTCCTTCCTTCTTTCTTTCCTACTGCTGTCTCAATCTATCTGCCTGTAGAATAAGATTTGCACAGTGGTGTGGGGAGAACTGAGCTGCTTGTGATTTAAGGATGCAAATTGCTTTTTAATTTGGAAGAAAAAAACTGCTTGGTCTGGAGCAGGGCTTCTCTTTAAACGTACAGCCCAGCCTGGTGAATTACTCTTCCGGCTGCAGGCCATCGGTTAAAGGCTCTCGGTGCGCTGTATAACTCTGGGAGGGCTGTAATTGCTACACTAAGTCCTAAATTTCCCTCTGGTCAGAGCGCTGCAATCCATTCTCATTTAGCAAATCTACTCGGGATTTACGATTTCCTTTTAGACTTACCTCAACCTTAAATTTTCCCCTTTCATAAAGTCCTTGATGTTCTCATACATCCGTGCCCTGGGGGCCACCCCAAACCTGCCCTTCAAAGACATAAGTTCCTGCCCCTGCCTCCTCACGAGAGAGGTGATGGAACTCCCAGAAAAATGACCAGCAGCCTGCACCCAGCAACCACTGGCCCAGTACTCACAATATCCCCCACCTCTGCTGAGCATCATGTGTGTACACACATCATGTGTGCGTAGGCACTGCGTGTGTGTTACCTTTGTGTGTGTAATTATGTGTGGAGGTATTATGTGTGCATATATGCATTATGTGTGTAAGAATGATGTGTGTGTGTATATATAGTGTGTATATACAGTATGTGCATGTAAATGTGTGCATATACATTATGTGTGTATTATATGCATTTGCTATATGTGTATAAACATTATGTGTATGTATATACAATATGTGCATAGGCATGTGTGCTATATACATTTTATATATACACATAGAGTACTCATATACTTATATACATATGTAAAATATGCTGTATATTATAAATATAAAATATATATGTATGTATACATATACAAATACATGCATACTCACACACATGTTTATATGTTCAATTTATGTATATGTGTATATGTATAATTTTATAAGTACAGGTAGATATGATCTCCCATTTTACAGATGGGGAAACTGAGGCTCAGAAACATTAAGATAATTTTTTATGTGGTGTAGCTGGGGATTGAACCCAGGGCCTCTGTCATGCTAAGTACACACTCTACTACTGAGCTATACTCCCAGCCCTGATTTTTTTTTATCACCCATCTGCCAAATGACGGGGGCAATATTTAAGTGTAAAAGTTCACTCAAGTCAAAAACTGTGCTTTCAACCACTATGCTTATCTGCCTATTGAGTCAAGAAGAGCCAGGCTAAAGACATTTCTTTGGCAGACCACTAGAGACCCTTCCGGGCTGACACAGGTTCCCATGAACACTCTCCTGGGGCACCTCCTCAGACCCACCTAGTACCTCCAATTTCCACTAGCCCACATGCATCTGCCTGGTGGACCCTACAATCCTGAGAGACTGGGAACTGCTTGGCCGAAACTCAGACCCCTTGATCAGCCAGGCTGACCCTCTTAAAACAAGGTCACCTGTAAGCGGCATGAATTTTCTCCTGCCCTCACTCGCCCAACTGCTTTCCTCCTCGAGCACTTACAAATGGATTGTTTGACAACTGGGTTTGGAGTTTTTTCCAGGAATGAATGCCGAGGTCAGTGGCCTTTGACTCCCTGTTTGGAAATAGCTTTGTTTGGGTCTTCGTCGTTAAGCATCAGTACAGCACTTGTGTGTTATGAGCATTCTGCCCTCTCCGTGGTCCTTTTCAAGCCCTCAGAGCTGGCAGACAGTGGACTCTGAGGTCACGTGAGTGAGCTCGTTCCATACTTGGAATGCAGCCTGCGGGAGCCTGGGTGCTGAATGACTTCATCCATGACCATGTGGGTGATGCCCCTGCAGCCAGGGCCTGTGGGAGGCCCACCAGTCCCTCGTGTCATGTCTGCCTCCCTCATCGCTGGCAGGCCCTCTCCCCTCCTTAGGTAAATGACAGATGGGGCAGGGTGGTGCTCGCAGTGCACCTGCCACACACCTGCCTGCCCCATGGGCTGGGAGTCCCCAGTCACCTCTAGCAGAGAACCCTAGCCACCACCAAACAGTGGCCACATTTGTATTTTCCTGGCTCCAAACAAAATGAAAAGAAAATAAATTTTCTCTTTTCCTTGGCTTTTTTTCTTCCAAACCCCGGCTCACTCAATTCTGTAGCTTTTCCCAACATGGTCCTCAGTGCTCCGGGGCCTCCTCTAGCATCTTTCCTTGGCTCTGTTCTGTCTTTTGTGTCTCCCCACCTCTGTACTCTGCCTCCGCTCTCTGTGCACTTGCCACCCTCCCTTCCACCTTCTCCAGACTCTTCCTCCTGCAGCTCAGTCGGGATCCTGCAGCCAGGACAGCTGGAGGGGTCTCGTTTTTGCCGCAGTTGTGCATGACAGGTGAGCCCTTCCAGGAACTCACCAACCCCTTGCTCCTCCACCACAGGGACACTTCAGTGAACACATCTATTTCCAAGCACAGGCACAGGATTGTGAGATTTTTGGCAACTTCTTCTACCATAATAAAGAGCTACTGTATTTCAGCTTCAGGAATATGTTTGAATTTCAAAGGACCTGGATCACGGAGATCTCCAACCAGCACATCAGGCTGAGCAAACACTTCCCTCTGCACGCCCTCATATACAAGACGGAAGGCTTTACCGAAATACGCGAGCAGTGGTGGCTGCCCATGGAAGGCTGCACAGGGACTATGGCAAGAGTTTGCTCATCAATCCATCTTGAGCTCCCTGCAGGCCCTAGCCTGGTGCAGGGATCTCACAATTAGGGAGTCTATCCAGTGACTGATTAAACTTTCCCCTTGCCCCAAGGAAGTGTGTTTGTTTCTTTCCTGCCTTCAGGCCAGCTTTCACTGGCTGCTGAGTTAGCATGTCGATTTTCAGCTACTTCACTAAGTATTTTATAGCATGGCTGTGGTTTGAATGTGGTTTGTCGCCTCTGAAACTCATGTTGGCATTTGATTGCCACTGTGGTGTTGGGAGGTGGGACCTCTAAGAAGCAATTTGGTTATTAAGAGGGATTGATGCTTTATGCATGGGAGTGAGTTCTTGTTCTCTTGGGACTGGATAAATTACGGTGAAAATAGGTGGCTCTAAAGGGAAGCAGCCCAGTGGGTGTGTTTTGTCTTCTCTGCACCCACCCACGTCCCTTTCTGCCATGAGTTGATGGAGCATGAGGTTGTGTGCCTCACCAGATGCAGGCACACAATCTTGGACTTTGCAGAGCTGTGAGCCAAAATAAACCTCATTTCTTAATAAATGACCCAGTCTCAGGTATTGCATTATAGCAACAGAAAACAAAGACATTGATTCATTCTCATGGACAAGTTAAGAAAGGTAAGGAGGAAGGGATGCAGCTCCCTTCCTCTCTACTGACAGCTCTGGCCCATTTGACTCGCCCGGGTCAAACCATCTCTGAGGTCCATGGTGGCCTGTGTGAGGCCTTGGGTATCATGGGGGTCATGACCAGGGAAACTGATGTGGGACTTCCTCCCCCAGGAGTGGATGATGAAGCCGCAGGACCTGGGAGAGCTTGCCTGCACACACATGTCCACCCTCAGGATATGCCACCTCCTCTCTCCCTTACTTCCAAGTCCCTGGTCCAGAAAGAGCCCAGTCTCCCCTGGCCAGTGGCTGGGAGAATAGGAGGGGCCAGGAAATGTCCTCCAGATGCTGGAGACGATCACCCTGGCCGAGGCAGTAGCAGTGGCTCAGAGTGAGGGAACTGATCCACCACCACCCACCATTCTAGAACTGCTGCCTCTTGTGATATTTCAAAAACACGCCAGAAATTTGGAGGGGCAGGGACAAAGGAAAACTAGAGCCCGTCTATAGTGGCTCTCCTCTGAGAGGCTTGTTGACAAATGACACTCAGTTGCCAGCCCTCTTTGGGAATTGCCTTGGTGTTATGGTGTGTGTGTGTG